>WSFP011526855.1:0-12232 GCA_009831015.1 Picea engelmannii | reverse complement strand
TTGTCATTTATACCTCTCCCGTCATCGTCAATTCTCTTGGAGCATCATCCAATTTATCCATCCTCCTATGCTCCAACAATGATGTATCTGGTACCAATAGTTCATATCTCCTAGCTTGTAGATTTGACAACTAGGAGTTAAAGTGAAGGCCCAAGGGATATTTCACTCAACTGGGCTCATTCTTGTCCCTTCAACCAATCACTTGTCGACACACATCATCCCAAGTACACAGTAACTATCACGCTGGAATTCCTCATCAACATGATGTCATTGCCTCATTTTTCCACTTAAATATTACCTAAGTAAATCTATGACAAAGATCAATCCTTGCCTCTGTATCGATCGAATACTCTCATTTATCCACGTCACTACCTTTATCATCATTGGCACTCTCTAGAAATCACTCAACCTTTCCAACCTTATAATCCCAAAAAAAATGCCACTGGCATCAACAGTCCAGACCTCATCGAGGGTCATTCCCAAAAAATAAACAGTTCATATCCTCTAGTTCAGTCTTTTCCAAATCAACGACTCCCATGCACTCAATGCTTTCTTCATCAAAGTGGATCCTAGAAGATCCAATGGCCGAGGAGAGTCCTCTAATAGATATAGGGCCTACAGCCCGCCGTCATCAACATAAATCTTCTCCAACTTGTCTGTTAGTACTATATTTGTTCTTGTCAAAGAAATGAAGGTTTAATGAAGTGTCCAGGACGTGATTGGACAAATTATTGGTACAAAGGAAACATCCATAGCCATTGAGTATTTAAGAGTCAAATTTTGCTAAGTTATAGTGAAGGAACAACAAGGAAATCCATGCCCTTGTGTGCATAAGGAAAAAATTAATCCCTCAAGTGATTATTAGAGGTCCAAAAGGAGCTTGTCACACGTGAAAAGGGCCTAAGTCTATTGGTTGGGAAGCTTAAGATAAAACAACAACCTAAATACCAAGCGCCAAATTTTCAGGAATTTTCAAACCATGAGATATTGACGGCTCAGATCACATTGCATGCCTGACCTTTTAGATGAATGGTCATCGGATTCCCCCTCGTGACATTACTCTAGATCACTCCGATGGGGAAACCCCAATCAACCATCAAGATATAATATTAGATCTCATAGCTTCTCAACAAGATGTCACGTCATCCTACGAGTAGAGCCCTGTCAAACCAATCAGAGGCTACCACATGGACATGGGGAACCCACCACATGCATAGGTAAAAATATCAAATACAGGTGACATGTGTCCTTCTCCCTTTCTAGGTTAGTGCCATCGTGGGCCAATAGAAATCCACCACGTGTCAAGATGACATTAGTATGATGATCTCCACCTTAACCGATTTTGGGTTCTTTGTTGAGCCAGATCGACGACTCTCACGTGTCGTCGGGCTTCCTCTTGTAGCTCTAGATCAAAAACTAATATTCAAGCTCGAAGTCACCTATTTGAAGTTTCATTTAAATCTCAAACCCAAACCAGTCCGATGGGAACCTCCTATAGATGGTCTATATATGATCTCAAAACTTTTTCAAGTGGGGCTAATCAATGGTCCAGATCTACTCCTAGGTATCAAATCCTCTCAACGAGTTGTGAATTCAACTTACCAGTAGAGTACTATGAAATCCAACTAGGGGTTAACACATGGAAATGTGGAACCCATCAGATACATAGGTGAATTTATCAAATCCAGGTGACATATGTCTTGTCTCCTTGCCACATCAGCATTAGCATGGGTGAATAAAGGGTTTTTGCATGTCCAGGTTGACGTCATCATGATGATCTTTTACTTAACCATTTTTGGGTTCTTCTTTGAGCCAGGTCGATGGATCTCATGTGTCGTTAGAATTCCCATTGCAACTATAGATCAACATATGATATGCGGTCTTGAAGTCCTCTCATCGAGTCACATTTTTAACCCAGACCTCAACTACTCTGATGGGCACCTCCGATGGACGGTCCAGATATTCTCTCAGACCTCTTTTAAGTGGGACCAATCAACGATCTAGATCTCACGATAACCCGCTAACAAAGCCCTGTCAGAGCCAATCATGGACTTCCACGTGGGTATATGGAACCTACCAAAGGTGATCAAAAACATATCCAATTGAGGTGACACATTTCAGGTATCTTAGCCACATTAACATTATCCTGAGTGGATAAAAAATTGCCATGGGTTTAAGCTAGAATCAACACGATATATTTTCCTTAGCCAATTTTTTTCCCATGGCTGAGTTAGATTGACGGCTCCCAATCCGTTTCCAACACCCCTATCAATGATCAATATGAAATTGTTAGGATATTTAGACACTTAGGAGTTAGTCAAGATCTACTTGGTCTAATGTGTCATTACGTAAAAGTGTGCTTCTTAGTGTGTTTCTTTAGTATGCATTAGTATGCATTTGTAGTTAGGAAATCCGACGGTCACGATATGTTCTTGACATAGAGTGATCTGACAGTTCATATTCTCCTTGATCTTAAAGGCCATTGATCTATGGATTAGCACCCGATTGGTCCATGATCTCTATTTAAAGAGCATGGAGGGTGATTTGTCAATGATTTATTATGATAAACGCTCTTGTAAAATCTCTCTGTAATCTTTTTCTTTTGCATTAAAAAACTGTTCCAAGTGGTCGCATTGGATGGGGCTGTGGATGTTTCCCCGTAGAGGTCTTACCATGTCAAAACATCAGTGTGTTGATATTTGAATTGGTTGTGTGAGTGGTTACTAAAGGTGTTCCTCCTCTATTAGAATATTTGTGTTTTCAAACATGGTATTAGAGTCTGTTTGAAGACTCGCTCCTGTTGTAGATCGATATCGTGAAGTCGAGTTTCCCCATCTCTATTTTGTGCCATTTTCGTACATTTTTGGGCTAAGAGGGTTGTTCCATTGCATCTATTGTAACAGATATTGAAAATTTTCTCTACTCAGTGTTTTCATCCCAATGTTTTTTAGAATCGCATCAAACTTATTTCCAAATTATCTCTAACTTGCATCAGATTGTTGAAGTCCTTGTAGGGTTTTTTGTATGCGCGTTGTTTTTTCTTGTGTTGAAAATATCAGCGTTCCTCAGATAACAATGATGCTGAACTGAATAAGCCTCCAAATGTATGTGGAGTTTTTGAAAGTAAGCAATAGATACCATTTACGAAGAAGATCAGGAAGAGCTTTATCAATCCTCCCCAGAAATTAACACAAGCAATTCAAGCAGGCTTGAATCTAAGGATTCATGCATACCTCGAGATCAGAGCCTGTGGATTGTCTTTGAAAATGGAGAGTATAATAATCCAGATCGTGTTTCTGATGGTATGACAAGTACTCAAGAACATGAAGCCCTGCATCGCAGTGTCTGCTCGTGGTACAAGGCTACTGGGTTTCCAACCAGTGTTACAATTCACATCATAGGTTGCACTTTCGAGCTTCATAAGTTCCCTTTAGTGTCCAAAAGCGGTTATTTCAAGAGGGAGCTCATGGATTCCAAAAAGATTTATTTGAACCCTCCGGGTGGGGCTAAGATTTGTGAGCTAATTGTAACTTATTGCTATGGCTCTACCATCCTCAGGGACCGTCTACCATTGCTGCCATATGGTGTGCTTCGGAGTATTTTGAAATGACAGAGGAGCATTACAAAGGAAATATCTATAGAAGAAGCCAATTTTATTTCCAGGATGTTATACTCAAAAAATGGGATGACGCCATTGAAGCTCTTCGTAGCTGCGAGGAGCTTCATCCTATAGCCCAGGAACTAGAAATTGTCAGTGCCTATGTTGAGGCGCTGGCATTATTGGCTTGCTCTGAAATCATGAATGAGAAACAAAGGTCCACATCGATTCCTTTGACACCCATGGAGCTTGGGTTTGATGGGGGTGGTAAAATGGAGAATCATGACAAAGACTGGTTGATTGACAACCTGTTAACGCTCCCAACCGACTACTTTCGACAGATATTGGAGTTCATCGGGAGCTGGTAGAGCTTCTGGCAGTTGCAGAATTCCAAGAAGGCCAACCATTTCCATACTTCTCGAAACAAAAGAGATTCCTTTTAGATTAATTCCTGTAAACACTGACTTATGTAACGGAATCGAGAGGATGGATGGGGCGTGACGAGAGTAACTCCCAATGGCATGAGAAAGCATCACTGCACAAGAGCTTCTCCACCCCAGTTATGAACACATCATCTCGCTGGATAGTAATCTCAGAAGTGCAAAGCCACAACAAGGGTAACCCCAATTCTGCATGGATCATTATCCACGTGTACGACGGCACCAACTTCGTGAAAGAACACCCGGGAAGGGCGAACAACATCCTCATAAACACCGACACAGATTGCACAAAAGAGTTTGATGCCATTCATTCCTCGAAAGCGAAGGCCATGCTGAAAGACTATCACATTGGGGAGCTCATTGCACCCTCGAGAATCACTACAAACTCCTCCTTCTCCTCTTTGTCCAATAGTGATAGCGATATAGCTCCTGATCACAACTCCAGCTCAGGGAGACATTTTGCTCATCAATTCCCTAACTATGCAAACGTCATATACGAGCAGAGGATATGCGTATTCGGGTGGAGGAAGAATTATCATATGGGTTGATATCACAGTGGATGGGGGTGAGACATGGATTCTATGTAAACTTAATCATCGAGAAAAACTAACCAAGTATGGAAAATATTGGTGTTGGTGCTTTTGGGATGTTGAGATTGATGTCACACAACTATTAGGGACCACAAATTTTGTTGTACGTGCTTGGGATGCCGCCATGAACACAAAACCAGAATATTTCACATGGAATGTCATGGGGATGATGAACAATAGTTGGTTTCGTGTAAAACTAAGCGTGTGCAAGCATAAAGAAGGGGGGATAAGTCTAGTTTTCAAGCATCCTACAGAAAACAATAGAGGAACTTCCACAAATGGGATGGAGTTGCTCATTCACAAAAGGTAATAGCAGGTTCATTCTCAACTCAGGAATGATGATGATCGAGCCCTCGAATTTCACCTTTAGGTTCCTGTTACGACACAGGAGGGATATCGTTTCCTACAATGGCGGAGACCAGGGGTACCTGAACGTGTTTTTGCCAGCGCACACCAATGTTTTATTGTGATCCAGAATAACAAAGATTAGTAACGAGAGAGCATTTGGCTGTCACAGAATTCCATAAGACAAACCGTTTATTTTATTTGTTTTAAAAACTGAGTTATGTAACGTATCGCCAGAGGCGATTAGTTAAATAATCATTGGAGAAGGAGAGCTAGGGGGGGTTAGGGAAAAAACTCTTTGGAAGAGGGGTTTCTTTGTATGCTGAGTTAATTTGTAAATCCGAATTGGAGTAATACAGAAGACGTGTTCACTTGATATTGTGAGATTCATCACAATCGATTCTTTCAATATGTTCTCCCTGTTGTCATTTTCATATTGTCTATCTCTTCCTCTTCCAGCTGAGTTAAAATTTGTTTGGAATTCATTTTATATGCTCCTTACACATAGTTGATATATATGTGTTGCGTTGCTATGGTAACTGGTCAGAATTCACTCAAGATAAGTGCTCTGCATTTAGTTATCAGCCTTCTGTCTTTTTCCTCTAAAGTTGTAGTGAAAATTCATCCTTGATAGATGCTTTCACTGTGATGTCCTTTCCTTTTCTTTTTCTTCTACCACATCATGATTATCAATCGTTGAAAGATAGATTTACTTTGCCTCACTTTCCACAAGTTATACGATATTTTCTATTATCTCTCTTCTTTGGTTTTCAACTTGACTCCATGCCCAATGGACTGTTTCCCTGGTCCAACCCCCAAACTTTAAAAATCCAAAACTATCATTTACCCATAAATCTTCCCACCTTTTCACGCTTACTGAAGATCATATTTTGACATTATTCGAGAGATCCCTCTCGGGTTGGGAGGGGAATCTTCCAATCCAAAGTGGTTCGAGGTTGCCTCGCGATTGATTTGCATGCAACCCAAATTCAGTTTCGAGTGTCAACAACATCCATAGTGCTCATTTCATTCTTGAACTCTTTTCATTTCACTCGAAAAGGTTTATGTTTTCCCAAGATACAACCATTTCAGCTAGATCCAAAGGTATAAAGCCCAAATACGCCCTTTTTAAATTTTTTGCAGAGTATTATTTTGGTTTTATATTGTTTGTTTCTAGGTTTCTACTCTTTTCCCTACACTGTGCGATCTAGGAAAATTAGAAACAAATAGGAAAAGGTGCAGTTTCTGGGTAAGCTAACCGATATCTAACTCTTGTTGTCATCGAGAAGTGAATTTTTTTTTCTTGTGTGAAAAGAGTTTTTTTTAGCACGCTCTCCAAGGTCGTCTTCAACAACAACAACAACAACAACAACAACCCCAATCCTCTTGCTAAACAATACATTATGTTTTGCTAGCCCATTTGGTTAAAAGTTTCCTTATTGAGTAAAAGGTCTTCAGTTCAAGTCTCTCTTTTTGTTACTTTCTTTTGAAAACATTCATGCTCCATTGTAAAGTGTACTTCACTTCAAGTATAAAAGTGAATCACTATAAGTAGCTTTTAGAGTTATTTATTTTGCATGCAACTTTTCTTTTATAAATTAACTTCATTGTAAAAGTGAACCCCACTTCTTTTTATAAAAGTGGGTCACTTCATAAAGCAACTTACACCATCACGTGGTCCTTTGGTTATCGTTTATGCATTTTTTTTAAAAGTGCATAACTTTCACATCCGAAGTCTATTTTTCAGTGCCGTTTTTTTTTAAACCGCCTAAGCATTTGATATCTTTCCATCCAAATCATCAGTTTCATTTTTTAAATCCATATTATCTACATTTGTAATATGGATTTTTCAAGTAATATTTTACTTACCAACAACAACTACTTCCAATGGAAATCCCACATGCAGGATTTATTAAGAAGTAAGGCTTGTACCGGATTACCTTGGAAAATGAAACAAAACCTACTAATGCTGATAAGAAATTCAAATGGGCTAATAAGAATGACAAAGCATGTTGAATAATCAGAATATCCATCTCTCATGATTTAAGTTTCCACCTTCAAAAAATTGATAAACCCAATGAAGTTTGGGAAAATATTGAATCTGTGTTTGGTAAACGCAATATTATTTGAGCACAACACTTAGAAAATAAAGTACTGAATTTAAGTCCAAGTGATTTTTCTTGCATTTAAGACTATCTGTCTAAGTTTAAAACACTCATAATTTTATGTGAAGAATGTAAGATAAATATGGGTGAAGAGTGTTGCATCTATCTTATTCTTTCTAATCTAGGTAGTGCATATTCTGTGTTTGTATCTACCTTTTATGCCATGAAAGAGGCTCTAGGGACATCTTATCAAAAACCCACTCTTTATTCCTTTTTTGATGCTTTGATTAGATAGCATGATAAGCTTGTACAACTTGGAGTGATAAACACTACATGTACCTCCAACAAATCCTTATTCATTGATCAGAAAGATAGACCCAAGAATCCCAAGAAGCAACATCCTTGCCACAACGACAAACAACATAAGGGTCCCGAACCCACTCAGACAACTTCCACTCCTAATGGTGACAAAGGAGAAAAATATAAAAATAAGAAGACTGACAAACATTGCAACTTTTGTGATAAATATGATCATGATGAGTCCAAATGTCTCAAGAAGATGGTAGCTTTAGAAGAAGCTATGAAGAAGCACAACATCGATATTGATTATACTTCTTTTTCTTCTTCTCATGGACATGCCATTTCTACTTCTGGTTTTTCCTTCAATACAACTTCTACTTCTTCTTCCGATAAGTGGCTTATTGATTCTAGAGCATCTTATCATATGGATAAGGATAAAGACATATTTTTTTGTTGTAAATGAATGTAACACCAAGAAAATATCTTTTGGTGATGACAGATCTCTTAGTGTTGAAGGATCTAGAACAATTCAAGTAGAAAATGGTCATTTCAATGATGTATTATGTGTTCCAAGTATTTCCTGTAACCTTATATCAGTATATCAAATCACTCATTCAGGTGAAGGTAAAATCGTAGAGGTTTCACCTCACCAAGTTGTAATCAAGGACATAAAATATCCTAATCATGTTATTGCAACTGGAATTGCTAATGATATTACTAGGTTGTACAAGTTTGATAACTTTGGGTCATCATTTTTTTCATCAGTTTTTGTTGATCATAGGGATGACTTGAGAAAAAATTGGCATGTGCAGTTTGGTCATCTAAAATATTGCTCACTGCAACAACTATGTAATCAATAGATGATGACTGGTCTTCCTTCTATTTCATGCATAGATGGTGTTTGTGTTGATTGTGTTCTCTACAAACATCATCGAAACCATTTTGAGAAACGTGCCTCTTGGCATGCCTCAGGCCCTTTACATCTTGTTCACAGTGATTTGTGTGGTTCAGTTTATTCTCCTACTTTTTCCGGGTGAAAGTATTTCTTAACTTTCATTGATCAATTTTCCATACATACTTGGGTTTACTTCTTAAAACTTAAGAGAAAGGTTTTTGACAAGTTTTTGACCTACAAGGCCCTTGTAGAAAAGAAATCTAGATGTCAAATTCAAAGGTTAAGAATAGATAATGGATACGAATATGTGAACAATAATTTTACAAGTTACTACACTACACAGGGCATCCAAATACAACACATTGTACCATATACACCATAACAAAATGGTGTTGCTGATAGAAAGAACCACACATTAACAAAAATGGCTAATTGTATGATCCAATCTAATGGATTAAGTCTAAAGTATTGGGCGGAAGCCATCAATTGTGAAAATTACATAGCAAATCCCACTCCCACAAAGACTCTTAAAAATATAACACAAAATAAGCTTGGACTAAAATTAAACCAGATGTAAGTCACTTCCATGTATTTGGCAGTATAACATGGGCTCACATTCCTGATGAGAAAAGGAAAGCATTGCAGCCTAAAAGCGAGAAGTGTATATTTGTTGTTTATTCTGAAGATGTCAAAGGCTATAGACTTCTTCAACCACATTGTAATGAAATTATTATTAGAAGAGATGTTAAATTTGATGAAAATCTCATGGCCTGTGAGTCTAATTCAACGTTTGTGCCTTCTTTGGCCTGTGGGCCTAATTGAACGATTGTGCATAATTTTGTTCTAGTTTCTTATTTAGATGATGATAGTGAGGATGAAAATCCACCTCTGCCTGATCAACTTCCTCCAGATGAGTCATTTGAACCTGAACCATCCCTAGCTCCAGCTCCACTACTTCCTAGATGGGTTCGTTCAACACGAGAAGCAATTGGTGATATTGTCAGTGATCCTTCAGATCAACGATAGACACGTTCATAGTTCCAATGAGCCTCTTCTCTTTTGTCTCAAATTTCACATAATCATGATCCAGAGGCATTTGCAGAAGCTTTGAGTCATGTAGATTGGGATACAACAATGAATCAAGAGTATTTTTCTTTAATGGAAAATGATACTTGGGATCTTGTACCTCTTCCAAAAGGCAGAAAACTTGTCAGAATTAAATGGGTCTACAGAACTAAGTATGCATCATATGGAAGTGTTGAAAGAAACAAGACTCAGTGAGTTGCCAAAGGATTTTCCCAAGTTGAAGGAATTGACTATAATGAAACCTTTTCCCCTGTAGCCAAAATGAATTCCATCTTCCTTGTTCTTTCCCTTGCTTCCTCACATAAATGGGAGGTCCATCAGGTGGATGCTAAATCCACCTTCTTGCATAGATATTTTCAAGAAGAAATATCCATGGAACAACCTCCTGAATATGTCCAAAATGACTCTAGCCTTGTTTGTCTCCTTAAGAAATCTATTTATGATCTTAAGCAAGGTCCCCGAGCATGGTATGCCAAAATGGACAACTTTCTTATCGTCATTGGATTCTCTAGATTCCATTATGATCCTAATGTATATACCAAGAAAGTAGAAATCCATCTAATAATCCTTGTCCTTTATGTTGATGACCTTATCCTTACTGGTACTGACTCAAAACTTTTAAACGATGTGAAAACTAGCCTTAAGAAGAAATTGTAAATGACAGACTTAGGATTTTTGCACTATTTCTTTGGCCTCCAGTTTTTGCAAACCAATGAAGGAATTTTTCTTTCCCAATATAAGTATGCTTTTCACCTTCTTCATCTCTTTCACATGGACAATTGTAAACCAACCCCTTCTCCCTTCTAGTCTGGAGTCAATCTTGTTTCCTCCTGTACTTCTCCTGAAGTTGATGCCACCTTGTACTGTCAGTTAGTTGGTAGGCTCTTATACTTGACTCATACTCATCCTGATCTTTCCTTTTTTGTTGGTATTGTTGACTAATATATGAAAAAACCCCATGAAATCCATTGGAAAGAAACTAAAAGGATACTTCGCTATGTCCATGGTACAGTTTAGTTCGAGATACATTATAGTTCAGTGGGGGGTCCTTTATTGGTTAGTTTCACTGATTCAGATTGGGCAGGCGATCGTGATGATTGGAAGTCTATTGTAGGTTATGTTTTCAACCTTGGTTCAGGACCTGTCACTTGGGCTTGAAAGAAACAACATACTATTTTAGTTTCTTCAAAAAAATTAGAGTACCGAGCAGCGATAAATGCAACTCAGGAATCCTTATGGATTTAACAGATTCTTTCATAATTTGGATTCTGGCAGCAACATCCAACTAGCCTTTGGTGTGACAATCAGAGTGCCATCAATATCACCAAAGACTGAGTTCAACATCAGTGAAAAAAAAACATTGAGCTACAAATGCACTTCATCAGAAAGCTCATTCATAATCAAGTTATTGAAGTGCTCTTTTTCCCTACAGAAGATCAAGTTGCAGACATTTTCACAAAGTCTCTTACATAAGAGAATTTTTCCAAAATTTGATCTATGTTAGGAGTTCAATAAGTTGTCATCAAGGGGGGATAAGCTTTAATGCCTCCTTCCTTCTCCTATTGTGTCACTATTGTAAATCCTTCAATCCTATACCAAGTTGTTCTTAAGGGAGGATGTTAGGATATTTAGACACTTAGGAGTTAGTTAAGATCTACTTGGTCTAATGTGTCATCAAGTAAAAGTTTGTTTCTTAGTGTGTTTCTTTAGTATGCATTTGTAGTTAGGAAATTCAATGGTCACGATATGTTCCCAACATAGAGTGATCTGACGGTTCATATTCTCCTTGATCTTAATGGCCATTGATCCATGTATTAACACCTGATTGGACCATGATCTCTATTTAAAGAGAATGGGGGGTAATTTTTTGATGATCGATTGTGAGAATTTCTCTTTAAAAATCTCTCTGTAATATTTTTATTTGCATTAATATATTGCTCCTAGTGGTTGTGTTGGCTAGGTCCGTGGATGTTTCCCCGTAGGGGTTTTACAACGTCAAAACATTGTTGTGTTGATATTTGATCTGGTTGTGTGAGTGGTTACTAAAGGTGTTCGTCCTCTGTTGGAATACATGTGTTGTTGAACAAAAATCCTAGATTTCCCTCGTCAGAGTCCCGTTCAAATCCCAGACCCCGATCACTCCGACAAGTGTGACTACAATCAACGATCCAGATATGATCAAGTTGATCCGACGTTTGTTGTGTTTTACACTTTTGAAAACCTTGATTTATCTAATGGATGTGATCTCAATCAATGGTTGATATTGCTCGTCGAATTTGATCCAATGGATGCTGAGTCGTGCGATCTATATATCCATAATTCTGATTTTATTACAGAAAAGGAAAATGACTAAATAGAGAACTTATATAGTGTGTTTTGATGTATATTTTTTCATTTGAATCTCCATCTTCCCCACGATATGATCATAACATAATTACAACACATAAACGTAGTGTTTTACAATTTTACCATAGAAAAAACCACTCAAGAATCAAGAAGCTAGAAACAGTTTCAAGAAGCTAGAAGTGGTTTCAAGAAGCAGTTTAGGGCATGAGAGAGAGAAATAAAAGAGAATGAAGGATCACATCATCAAGGTCCACACTTTGGGGAGTTAAAGTAATTTCTTGTAACTAGAGCTATTTGACCAAAGAAACCTTGAGCATAGTCAGTTGATAAATGCAACAGGAAAACAAAGATTCATCCCCTGCGTTTGAGTTTCAGTCTGTAATATTTCCTTACAGTGTTGTGTTATTGTAAAGCATCTCCTCCCATTTTTTATTTTTTCTTGTATTAGATCTGATTTATAAAACCTCAAAAAATATATTATACCTTGTGTTCACTATTACTGCATGATGTGTAATCCTTATATAGAA
>ML895395.1:2921-15153 GCA_009831015.1 Picea engelmannii | reverse complement strand
GAGAAAACCACATAATGTTTTTTCTTATATGTCTTGAAGAATTACATTCATTGGAAGCACCAACTTCCTTTGTTTTCCAGCTGCAACTAGAAGGAGGCTCCAACCCTCTAGTTTATCAGGCTACAACCTGAGGGAAGCTCCAACTCCCCAATTCTCTAGCTAGAACCAGAAGGAGGATACAACCCCCTATGTTCTCCGGCTACAACCAGAAGGTGGCTATAACCACCTGTCCTTTCCCCATCCAAGTGCCCTGACACATAAGTAGAATGATGGAACCATTGTCACATGATCACCATGAGATATATTGATGTAAACCTGTACCAACTAACCTATTCCAAGTAAACTGTAGCAATAACCTGAACCATGTATGAACCATGCATCAACCTGTACCTCAACCTGTAATCAACCTTGTTGAATTCTGGCTTATTCTAGAGAGCGAACTTGTAGAGCGTGCCTCGCACAAAATATTTGTTGTATGGATCTGAAAATTGTGCACATAATACTACAAATTGTACTCTAACCAACACATTTGGTCTTACTGAATTTGGACCTGTTAT
This sequence comes from Picea engelmannii, assembly GCA_009831015.1. NCBI lineage: Eukaryota > Viridiplantae > Streptophyta > Pinopsida > Pinales > Pinaceae > Picea > Picea engelmannii. Next base: position 14,596 of record ML895395.1, on the reverse strand, counting down.
GAAGAAGTTATGATGTTTTTACCCGAAACACCTTAGAAAGCATCATCAAAAGAATTTATCCTCCCTTGAATTTCGTCTTTCTTTACTTCACCTTCCCTCTGAAATTCAGATTAGATATCCTTTGTTTACCTCAGTCACATGAAGATATTCAATATGCTCAAGTGTGATTGAAATGAGAGAGCCTTGCCTCTTATTTATACTATCCATGTAGCTTCCTTAGAAGCATCTTCTAGGTCACTTTGTCCACATAGTCACCTATGTCCAACTTTGCCCAATTTTCCACTTGTCCATGTATCCAATAGCCACTGGACCACTTAACCCATTTTCCTTATTTTAGGGTTAACCTTCTTATAACCACTTTCCATAATTAGAAAGTTTTCCATTTACTTTATTATTTAAATAATCCTCTTTGATTTTGTCACTTCACTTTATTATTTAAATAATCCTCTTTGACTTTGTCACTTCACTTTATTATTTAAATAATCCTCTTTGACTTTGTCACTTCACTTTATTATTTAAATAATCCTATTGGACTTTGTCACTTCACTTTATTATTTAAATAATTTCTTCTTTGCAAGCACTTTGACTTCTTTGACCTTTTGGGGCTTCAAGCCAATCATATGAGGATCCTTAAATTTCGTAAGGCCATAACTCTCAAACCGTGAGGAGTTATGTGATGTTCCACATACCACCGGAAATGGCATGACATGTACTATCCATCTGGAATAGTCGTACCTGCAAATATATCAAACATCATACCATTATATATCAAACAAACTTGAGTCCATTACCCAAACCTTTGTTCTACCGAAATTCTCTACCAGACTTTCTTCAAGGGTTGACATCAATGAAAACCAACCCAATTAGTCAAAAATATCCCCCTTTGGCATTGATGGCAACACTTTGATGCAATACTAAAATCATATCACTTATGCTCCCCCTGGAACCATGCCTGCATCTCTTTGACCAATGCTCCCCATGGAACCATGCCTCTGTCATCTGCATCTGATAAATCTCTCCCCCTTTGTCATCAATGGCAAATGTATCTTTCCTTTCGGGGTTGCTCCCCCTAACTGAATCGTCTGATCTCCCGACCTGAACTGTCCTCTTTATGGTGCTTCCTCGTGTACCTCTAAGACATATAAGATAAGCATTCAAAACCATTCATTTTGAAGGAGAAATAACTCTAAGTCTCCGACGAAGATACTCAAGGGCTTCCCGTGTAAGTAGTTTTGTAAAGATGCCTGCCACTTGATCTTTTGTGCCCACATATTCAACTATGATGTTCTTTTCTGCAACCCGTTCTCATAGAAAGTGATACTTGATTGGAATGTTCTTCGTATTGGAGTGCATCATCGGGTTCTTTGAGATACTGATGGCGCTTATATTATCACAATAGATTGGAATGAGTTGATCGTACTCAACTTGTATATCTGTCAGAGTTTGTTTCATCCATAGAACCTGTGTACAACCTGTTGTTGCTGCAATATAATCTACCTCGATTGTAGATAAAGATACTGATGATTATTTCTTTCTTAGCCATGATATTAAACACTCACCCAAGTAGAACGTTGCTCCATTGGTGCTTCGTCGGTCATCAATGCAACCTTCCCAATCTTCATCTGTGTAGGAAAAAATTGATAGATCCTTTCCTTTTGGATGCCATAATCCAATCACTTTTGTTCCTTTGAGATATCTAAAAATCCTCTTTACTGCTAATACATGTGATTCATTTGGTTCTTCTTGAAATCGTGTCACCTGTCCAACTGCCTACATTACATCTGGTATGGATGTTGTTACATATAGTAGGCTACCAATCATTGACCTATATTTCCTCTAATATGTAGACTTTGAATCATCATCTTTGCTCAACTTGCAACTGGTTTGCATGGGAGTAATAATTGGTTTGCAATCTTCCATTCTGAACCTCTTTAGCATTTCTATGATATACTTCGTTAGAGAAATCAAAATTCATTGGTTGCTTTGACGTATCTGAAGACCCAGAAAGAAGGATAGTTCTCCAAGTAATGACATTTCAAATTCATTATGCATGTCCTTTGCAAATTTATCTCTTAACCTGTCATTAGTACTTCCAAAAATAATATCATCAACATGAACTTCAATTAATAAAATACTATCTTGAGTTACCTTGATGTAAAGGTTGTTGTTTGCACTTCCTTTCCTGAACCCTGCCTATTGTAGATATTTATCCAGTTCTTTAACAACTGAAATCCTTATGGTTATTCAATGTAGACTTCGTCTTGAAGTTCCCCATTCAAAAAAACTGATTATGCGTCCATTTGATACACTTTAATATTTTTGGAGCATACATAAGCTAAGAGCAACTGGATTGCTTCCATTATGGCAACTGGGGAAAATGTCTCTTCAAAGTTGATTCATTCAACCTGTGCATATCCTTTACATACCAACCTAGCTTTGTTCCTTGTTACCTATCCATCTTCATTCAATTTATTCTTGTATACCCACTTTGTGCCGATCACATTCTTATCCTTTGGTCTTGGAACCAATTCCCAAGTGTAATTTTTCTCTATTTGATCCAATTCTTCATCCATGGCCTTATTAAAAAATTCATCCTTGTTGGCCTCTTCAAAACATGTTGGTTCAATCATAGATGAGAGTGTTAGGTGCATTTGTTCTCGTGAACAGATTCTTCTTCTAGTCTCAAGTCCTGCATCTTTGTTTCCGATGATCTAATCTGAAGGATAATTCTTTTGTACTTGTACGCTAGGTTTCTTTGGAGACACTTGTTGAAATTTCTCTTCTGCTTTTTTTCGGATCCTCTTCATCTTCCCCTTCTACTTCTTTTTCATATTCTGCTTCTTCTTCGTAAAGTTGTTTCATTGATTCATTTTATTCTTCCTTTAGTTCTTGTCTACATGTTTCATCAATTGTTGCGTTGATTCTTTCCACAACTTTGTTCAATCTCAGGTTGTAACACTTGTATGATTTCCTTGTACTTGAGTAACCAACAAGTACTCCTTTGTCCACACGAGAGTCAAACTTTCCCATTCTGCCATCTTCTCTTTTGATGTAGCATTTCCTTCCAAAAACTCGGAAGTGCTTCACATTTGTTGGTCTTCATTTCAATAGCTCGTAGGGAGTTTTGCCAGTGTTGTTTCTGAGCATTACTCTGTTGTGAATGTGAACTGTTGTATGCACTGCCTGTGTCCAAAATATATCTGTCAATTTGAAATCCATTAGCATTGTTCGAGCCATTTCTTGTAGTGTCTTGTTCTTTCTTTCAACAAATCCATTATGTTGAGGTGTCCTAGAAACGAAGAATTGCCTTTTTATTCCATTCCTGCTGCAGTAATCCATAAATTCCTTTGAAGTGAGCTCTCCTTCATTGCAAGATCTCAAGCATTTGATTTTTGAATCCATTTCATTTTCAACCATTTCCTTGTAGACCTTGAAGTTTAAAAAAGATTCTCACTTATTCCTGAGAAAGAAAACTGCAGTTATTCTTGTATAATCATCAACTAATAACATAAAGTATTTATCACCTTTTAAACCCTTTGTTGTAGTTGGTCCAACTAGATCATCATGCACAATTTCTAGTGGTCTTGTCGTTGGATATTCTTTTAATTTAAACATTGTCTTTGTTTGTTTTCCTTGTTGACAATGCTTGCATAAAGTGTTGGTTTGTTTCGTGATCTGGAGAATTTCTCTAACTACCTCCCTTTTGTTGACTTTGACAAGGTTATCAAAATGTATGTGACCCATTATTCTATTCCATAACCAACTTTCATCTTCCTTTCCTAGGCAACACTTTTCATTTCCAATTTCACTTAATACATATATGTTGCTTGAAGTTCTTGCAGCTATTGCAATCAATTTTCCTGAACCTTCTTTTCTTATCTCGCACTTTTGTGAATCAAAAGTAACTTTATGACCTAGATCACACATTTGAATCACACTTATAAGATTATGTTTCATATCTTCTACTAGTAGAACATTTTCTGCCTTGGTATTCTTGTTCCCAATTCTGACTGTGTCTTTTCCAATGATATTAGTTTAATCATCATTTCCAAAGGAGACTGATCCATATCTTTCCTTTATTAATGTAAGAAACATGCCTCTATCGCCTTTCATCTATTTTGAACAACCACTGTCAACATACCAACCACATTTCTTCTGCTTAGCTTGTAGAGCGAGTGTGCATTCTTCATTGCTATATTGATTCTGCTTTCTGATCCATGTCATTTTCTGAGGTTCTTGTCTGTGACGGTTGTTGTTCTGTTGTGGTTCTGTAGGAGGCAATTTCATTCTACAATATTTGGCCATGTGCCCAAAGTGTTACATTTGTACCATTCCACTTCAGTGCTCAAAGATTCAAACCTGTTGTAACTTCTTCTCTGTGTTTCACTAGTCCTTCTTGGATAAACCTTTTGTGTATGACTTTCAAAGTTGTTTATGTTCATGTTGTTAGCTTTGCAATTCATAACTTTATGTCCAAAATTATTACATGCATAACATAAACAAAAAAACATAGTTTGATACCTGGGAGTTGAAGATCTTCTGAAAGGAGGTACTCTTATGAATCATTGTTTGTCCTGAGGCCTATCTATTTTTGTCGGTCGTTGATTATGAAATATGAATCTTCTCGGTGGATGAGTGTCCCTATAATTTTCTTTGTAGACCTTCCTATCCCCTCTGATTGTTTTTGCATAACGTTTTGGATATGTTTCTTGTTCTGTTGTTTTGGAGCTTGATCCATTTTCTGTCTGATTGTATCTAAGTCTGGACTTGTCATGATGAGGTTTTTGACTGCTGATAATGTCTTTCAAAACTTTTGAGTTGTTCTGGATATTTTTCTTTTGAAGATCCTTTCTTAATGTGACAATTTTTGCTTCCAAATTTCCAATGATACTGTCTCTTCCTTCTAGCTGTTCTTTGAGTGCTTCTTCAATTATTTTATCTTCTTCAATTTGAACCTTCAAATTTGTGATCATTTGTTCTAGTTCCTAAGTGTCTTCTTTCTTGTCTAGTTCCGCTTGTAGTTTCTTGTTTTTCTTATTTTCTCTTCTGATAACTTTTATGGCACACAACAATTCTTCTCGGTAGTCAAATTTTACCTCTTCATATTCTTCTTCAGCCTCTTCATATTCTTCTTTGACCTATTCTTTATCAGAGTCTTCTGCTGCCATGAATATAACTCGTTTTGTCTGACTGTCACTAACTTCATCTTCAACTGATGATCAGATGTCTTCTTTGGTGCATGAGATTTTCTTGAAAACTTTCTTTGTGGTTCTTTTTCCTTTATATGTTTGTTTACTATTTGAGTAACCTTCATCATTTCTCTTTTTCTTATGAGGACATTTGTTATAAAAATGACCAATACCATCACAATTAAAAAAAATCAAATGAAGCTTACCTCTATACCTGTCGTTGGTTCCCTTGTTCAGTCTTCTGACAAAGTTGGTCTCTTCTTCATCATCTTTCGAGAAGTCATTGTTGCTGCTATGTTATTTTTCTTTTTTATTTCCCTTTTTCTTTGACCTTTTGGATGCTTTGAAGAATGTTTATTTTATATCTGGATTTTCCTGATCAGTTCTCATTTCATATGTTGTGAAGATTCCATGTAGTTTGTCCATGCTGATTGAGTTTAGATATTCTTTTTCTTCTAGTGCTAGTATCGTAGGGTCAAATATCATAGGAAGAGATCTTAGTACCTTTTGAACAATTACAGATTCTTTGATTACTTCTCCCAATCCCAATATTGCATTTACTATTTCATCGACTTGTAAAAAGTAAGATGCAATGTTCTCATTTTCCTTCATCTTTAGTTGTTTGAACTGACCTCTGTAAGTTTGAAGCTTTGCTGCTTTGACTTTTGAATCTCCTTCATAAATGTTTCAAAGTTTGTCTCAAATCTCTTTAGCGTATGTACAATGTGCAACTTTGGTGAATATCGATTCACCAAGACCATTCATAAGTGCATTTGTGGATTTGGAATATTCTTACCGAGTTTCATTGCTTTGTCATTTGTCGGCAAAACTTTTGGTGTTATGTATCCATCTACAATTGATTGTCAAATTTCAAATCCATGTGCCTGTATATATGTCTTGATCTTTATGCTCCAAAATGCATACTTATGTCCATCAAAATGTGGTATTCCATTTTTATACATGTTGTTTCTCTCCATGATCTACCTTTCAATGCTTCAATTGATTTCTGAAGGAACATTCTCTGATACCAATTGTTGGATTACTGAGAGGGGGGGTGAATAAGTAATAGATCAATCTAATTCTTTTTAACCATATAATGCAAGTGTTATATCAATGTATCATTATCATACAATATTTGCAGAGTACATAAACAATGAACAAATGAAAAATCATACACATACACAATACACCAATGTTTTTACGTGGAAACCCAAAAAGGAAGAAAACCACATAATGATTTTTCTTATATGTCTTGAAGAATTCCATTCATTGGAAGCACCAACTTCCTTTTTTTTCCAACTGCAACAGGAAGAAGGCTCCAACTCCCTATTTTCTCAGGGTACAAATATGAGGGAAGCTCCAACTCCCCAATTCTCTGGCTCTAACCAGAAGGAGGCTACAACCCCCTATGTTCTTCGGCTACAACTAGAAGGTGGCTACAACCACATGTCCTTGCCCCGAGCAACCGAGCTGATGTATACGTAGAATGGTGGAACCATTGTCACACTATCACTGTGAGATATACTGTTGTAAACCTGTACCAATCAACCTGCACCAAACAAATTGTACCAATAACTTGAACCATGCATCAACCTGTACCTCAACCTATAATCAACCTTGTTGAATTTTGGCTTATTCTAGAGAGAGAACTTGTAGAGCATGCCCCACACAAAATATTTGTTGTATGGATATGAAAATTGTACATAGAATACTACACTCTATACTCTAACCAACACATTTGGTCTTACTGAATTTGGATATGTTATGAAGAAGTCATGACGTTTTTACCCGAAACACCTTAGAAAGCATCATCAAAATAATTTATCCTCCCTTGAATTTCAGCCTTCTTTACTTCACCTTCCCTCTGAAATTCGGCTTAGATATCTTTTGGTTACCTTAGTCACCTGTAGATATTCAATATGCTTAAGTGTGATTGAAATGAGGGAGTCTTTCCTCTTATTTAAGCTCTCCAAGTAGCTTCCTCAGATGCATCTTCTAGGCCACTTTGTCCACATAGTCACCTATGTCCAACGTTTCCCAATTTTCCACTTGTCCATGTATCCAATAGCCACTTGACCACTTAACCTATTTTCCTCATTTTAGGGTTAACCTTCTTATAACCACTTTCCATAATTAGAAATTTCTCCATTTACTTTATTATTTAAATAATTCTCTTTGATTTTGTCACTTCACTTTACTATTTAAATAATCCTCTTTGACTTTGTCACTTCACTTTATTATTTAAATAATCCTCTTTGACTTTGTCACTTCACTTTATTATTTAAATAGTCCTCTTTGACTTTGTCACTTCACTTTATTATTTAAATAATTTCTTCTTTACAAGCACTTTGACTTCTTTGACCTTTTGGGGCTTCAAGCCAATCATATGAGGATCCTTCAACTTCGTAAGGCCATAACTCTCAAACTATGAGGAGTTATGTGACGTTCCACATACCACCGTAAATGGCATGAAATGTACTATCCATATAGAATAGTCTTACCTACAAATATATCAAAACTCATACCATTATACATCAAACAAACTTGGGTCCATTACCCAAACCTTTGTGCTACCGAAATTCGCTATCGGAATTTCTTCAAGGGTTGACATCAATGACAACCAACCCAAGTATTTAAATACATTTCAAATTTTTCTTTAAATTTTAGAGCTTCTCTTAGGGATCTATTTCCAAACAACAACAAAAATGTCGACAAAAATAAAATGAGACAAATCCAATATCCTCCTAATATTGATGACTTTAATAAGTCCATTCCTATACTAATATTCATTCACCATCCTAATAAAGTATTATGCTACAATGAGGAATATAATAGGGGACAAGGGACATACCTGGTGAAGACCTTTTGGAAGGCTTAAAAAACTAAGGGAAAATCCGTTTCTTGGGACTGAGAAGTAAAACTAATTGAGACATCCTATTATGTAGTTAACAAAGGGAACACTACACCAAATATGGATGAGAATTACATGAATATACAACTAACTTAGCCTATCATACTATTTTGAAAGGTTGAGTTTAATCACCATAGCTTACAACTTCTTGGTCTTAACTAAGTGAAGAAGGGATTCCTGGGCTACCCCAGTACACGAATATGCTTATTACTTAGAAAGTCATATCGCTTCGTTAAAATAGTGTTAGAGAAGACCCCTTCAATATTTTGGCCATGGCTTTTGAGATGATTTTATATATGGAATTATAGAGAGAGATAGGTATAAACTCCTCAAAATATGTAGGGTTATCTCTTTTGAGAATCAAATTCATGAAGGTGGAGTTGATGAATCCAAGGACCTATCCTAACATTATGTTTTCTTCAACTAATTTTAATAAATTATTTTCTATAAAATCATAAAAAATCCAAAGTAAAAAAGCGATAGTCTACCAATCATTTAGGATAGGGTTCTTATCAAAGGACCCCACCGTCGATTTTAAATCATCCTTGTTTATTACAAACATTAACTCCTCATTGGATTGTTCATCTATGAACATTAGGAAGTAAGAATCCAACTTTATGATCTCAACTGTATATGCTTTTGTAGGCTCCTAATAAATTATTTTGAAATGGGATACCCCCATGTCTTCAATTTCCTTAAATCTTCTAACTATTCTCCCATCTTCCCCCTTAATTTCCTATATACTATTAATGGTTTTCCTCTATTTATCATAACTTTGGAAAAAGGTTGTGTTCATGTCCCCTTATACAAAAAACAAAACTTTGCTCTTCATCCGCCATTTGTATTCCTACCATTCCAATAACTCCTTTTTCTTATCCACGAAATGCTTGAGTTGAACCCTTTCTTCATTAGAGAACACACCTATGCCATTTTGTCCATACAACTAGATAATATTTGCTTCCATCACATCTAAATTTTCCTCTAAATACCAACACTTTTGCTTAGCTAATGATAAAGTTACTTCTTTTACTATTTTCAAATTCTCCACAAATTGGAACATTGCTAACTCATGCACAGAAGGAGAAAAATGACTCCATTTGTCCTTTACAATATTTAAAAACTCTTCATCTTCAAACCAAATGGGATTGAATTTGAATGGTCTAGGTGGTTTATTTTTATCTTTCCACTTGAAGAAATATTAGAGAATCATATTAAAATCCCCAATGTCCAACACATGGTCTAAACATATTAGATTTATCTAATGACTTTTCAGACACCAAGTATCTATTTAGTTTTTTTGTGATACCTTCATTGCTTGTCCTTATATTCCTCCAAGTTGCCACATGAGTTATAGGTTTCACATCAGACAACCTAAAATACACTATATTACGAAGAAAATGGTTTGCTAAGGGATCCATTAGGGAAACCTCACTTCATATTTCATCCCTTCTAGTAACAAAGTTTAAATCACCTCCTAGAATTATAAAATCCTTATTAAGTAAATCCCTTGAACAAATCATCCCAAAACTCTTTCATTCCACTATAGGGACCATAAATGTTGATCAATACAATGTTATTACTAGATTCTAGAGAGTTGACTTATATGCACACAACTAGAGGGTAAAAGAGTGGTTTAGAAAATGTAATAGGTGTTTCACCCTATTACAATGCCCCTAGACTTACCAGTTGAATCTACTCCTACAAACTGCCAATTTTTCAAAAAAGAAGCAGGAACACATTTGGAGTAATCTACATCTAACATAAATTATTGAATCAAGATAATGCTTGGTTTGTGAAAACTTGCATATATACTTTTTCCCTAGAATGTATTAAGAAAAGGCTAAATTCTTATGGAATTCATTTTATTTCAAAAATTTGTAACGGAAATCAAACACACACAGAAACCAAGATAACTTGAATAAGGTTATCTGTCTTTATTCAATCAATGAAAAAAGAGGAGCAAATATCTGACCTAAAAGCAAATAAATTAACCTAAAGTCACTTTGACTTTATTAATGCCTAAGTCTAATTTCTAATTGACCATTATAAACTAATATTTAACTTAACAAAATTAAAACATTCTACCTTATCTTTACTTGTAGGAGTTTTCTATTTTATAGTTAAAACCATGTTTGCATTTAATGTAGCTAAGAAACTAATGAAGCATTTTCATTTCATAGAAGGAAAAGTATGGAATTATGATCCTTATCGTATGATTTCTAATGTGAGAGTTGTTTTTAGCTATGCTCCCTTACATTCATTATGCAGATTATAAAGTTGAAAGACTTGCAAAAAAAGGCACCTTGGCATAGGTACAAGACGTTTTACAAGGTCAACATCCCTTGGCACATATCAAGCAAGGTGTGAAGAAGGAACCAACAAGATAGAGACAATGATCAACTTCAATAATTTCAATTGATAATTATCAACCAACACAAGTAATAAGCTTGATTATTAGTTCAATCACATCAATGGGGGTGAATCCAATAAACAAAGGAAATGACTATTTTATGGAAACATTAGAGAAATCAGAGTTACAAAGAAAAAATATAGAAGTGGATTATCTAATAGAAGAAGATGCATTGACTCCATTAGAAAAGAAAATGAAACTAGATTTAGAATCTAAATATGAAACAAGATATGAAAAATGAAGGTTGTAAGCATATATTTTCATGAAAAGTTTGTTATCTCAATCACTTAGATTCTAGCAACAAAGGAGTATATTTAGAAAACTACAAGCAGGTCATCTCAAAAGGGACAACATTCTCAAGATATTTCAGTATCAAAAAAGGATATTGATTTATTCATATAAATGATTTTGAGCAAGAATTTGGCCAAGCATTCAAAGGAGAGATTGTTTTCTTAGACTAGTCATGAAGGGCCAACACCAACCAAGATTTTATCTACACTAAACTATGAGAAAGGGACATTGGACATGGAAATATTGTAACCGAAGGTGAAAAATTATAAGAAAGAAATTAGGTCTCATTATTATGAGACTACAAAGGTAAAAATTGATTCAGATAAGATGCCAATTGGAGACAAAATTGAGTGGCATAAGCAGTATGGTAAGATAGTGTCCAGAGACAATGATTGTATACAAACTTGAAAATTATCTTAAAATAGAGAAGGTTACCCATAAATATCACCTTGTCTGCGCCAAGAGGCGCTCTACAACCCAGTATGGGGGAGAAGTTGTCACATTAGGGTGATGTTAGATTTCAAAGATTTCAAAATTTTGAAAAATTTAAAGTCGGCTCAATTAATAAAAATAAAAATTACACACACTATTTTATATATCATATTTACTATTACTTTAGTATATTACTATTACTTTAATAAATTTACTATTACTATTTACAATTACTATTACTTCTATTGCTATAATATTTACTATTTACTATTACTTTAATATTTAGTATTTACTATTACTACCAACATAGATCCATATTAACCTCGTATCTATCAAGCGTCGAGAGCGATCAAATGTCTTGAGGTGCAAATATTTCCTCAAGTTTTGCACTAAAAAAGAGGTTTGCACTTGCAGAGGTTTGATCCCTCTCGATGCTTGATAG
>WSFP011526852.1:0-12232 GCA_009831015.1 Picea engelmannii | reverse complement strand
CGGGATTTCGCATATCGCGAAATCGGAGATTTCGTTGTAGAGTGAACTTTGCATTATGAAATCCCGATCCCCGAATTGCCGATGAGGCCTCCTGGCTGCCACGTGTCCATACAAATGAACGGTCCAGATCCCTGCTTGATTAATGGTTGCGATCAAATCGCATATCGCGATTTCGGGGTTTTCAATGTTAAGTGATTTGGAGATTTCAAACTCTCGATCGCCGATTCTCCGATGGAGCCTCCAAGATTCCACGCGTCCACACGAATAGACGGTCCAGATCTCATTCTCGATTCAATGGCTGAGATTGAATCGAAATTTTGCATATCGCGAAATCGGGATTTTCGTTGCGTTGTTTTCTTTGCATGTTGAAACCTCGATCCCCGAAACTCCGATGGCTTATCTCGTTCGCATATTTTGCAGATCTGACGGCTGTCGGGTTTTCTTCTCAGATCCTGCGGCTCAGATTCTCTCTTCAATATCCCGATGACTTCGAACTCTATTTTGACTAGATCTTCCCTTTGTCATTCTTTGTCAATTGACCTTCTTAGACTGCAACTTATTTCTTTCGCTCGACCTCGACCATCTTCCTATCGGGTCGACTACCCTTCATCACTTCGCTTGGATATTTCTCTGTTATCATATAGCTTCTTCTGCCATAGACGATTGCCATCAATGACAACCTTGACATTCTGCATCCTCTCTGCTATTGCCATATTTCCAACAGCAAGGTGATCATAGACCTTGGGAGAACTGATAACTTGGTATCCATGGAGATGGTGGAAAATATGAATTTGGAGATGATTGCACATCTGAATCCGTACAAGGTGTCATGGTTGCAAAAAAGACATCAAGTCATGGTAAGTCAACAATGTAAAGTTGAGTTTAAAATACGTGGTTATAGGGACAAAGTTTTACTAGATTTTATACCCATGGATGTTTGTCACATTCTGTTCAGGAGACCTTGGAAATATGATTAGAATGTCATACATGATGGGAGGAATAACACTTATACCCTTGAGAAGAATGGGTGTAAGAATATGTTGTTTCCAATAGAGGATAATGGAATAAAAAAGGAAGCTAGTCCTAGTATACTTCTCATGAGTGGGAAGGAACTCTTAAAAGAAGTTAAGAAAGACCAGAATACATAGCTTGTTGTTTTAGGTAAGCTGAGAGTCATTCTCACAAGCACTTCTATGAATGATTTTCCTGTAAAAGTTTAGAAGTTATTGGATGAGTTTGTTGATATTGTGGTGGATGAGTTACCTCACACTTTACCGCCCATCAAGAGTATCAATCACCATATTGACCTTATTCCGGGAGAAAATTTTCCAAACAAAGTAGCATATAGATTAACCCCTCAAGAGAATGAATAGGTCAAGAATCAAGTCCAAGAGTTGTTGGATAAAGGTTTGATCAGGGAAAGTTTGAGCCCGTGTGCTATACCATCTATGTTGAGTTCGAAGAAGGATGTAGGTTGGAGAATGTGCACATATTCTAGAGCCATCAACAAGATTAACATCAAGTATAGATTTCATTTACCCAGAATGGATGATTTAATGGATTTCTTGAGTGGAGCTAGTTATTTTTCCAAAATAGACTTGAAGAGTGGTTACCATCAGATAAGGATGAGAGAGGGAGATGAATGGATAACAACATTCAAAACAAATGAAGGATTCTATGAGTGGCTTGTTATGATGTTTGGATTAACGAATGAGCCAAGTACGTCCATGAGATTAATGAATGAAGTACTCAAAGATTTTATTGGTAATTTTGTTATTGTTTATTTAGATGATATTCTAGTTTTTAGTAAGAATGAAAATGATCATTTAAGACACTTGAACATGGTGTTGAGGAGGTTACAAAAGAAGAAGTTGTTGGTGAATTTGAAGAAATGTTCTTTTATGAAAACATAACTTGTGTATTTAAGGTTCATTATATCTTCAAATGAATTTAAGATGGATCCAGAAAAAGGTGAGGGAAATAAGAGAATGGCCTTCTCCAAGAAGCGTGTTTAAAGTAAGGAGTTTTCATGGGTTGGTGAGTTTTTACAGGAAATTCATCAGGAATTTTTGCAGTATTTATGCACCCATATTGGATACCATAAAGGAGGGGAAGTGAAATTGGGTAGAGTTTCACTGTTCTTATGCTTGGATTTGAAATGAGACCCCAACACCTCCTTTTGTATGATAAAAGGATGGTTATTCGGTTGGGTGATGGGATATAGCAGGTGGATTAGTTGGGAAACTTCCAATATCCCATGAATTTCAATGAATTCCTTGCAACTTTTTAATTTTTGCAATTTTTTCAAGAATACACGGGCTATAATGGTCCAACAAGCGTATGTACACGAGTTGTAGTGGTGCAACAAGAATATGTACGCAGGCTGTAATGGTGTAGGCCACGTACAACTTCTAAAATATTGTTTTTTAAGAAGAACTTCTCAGTAGTTCTTTGGAAAAATATGCAAGTAAGAGGGCCAAGGCCATATATGCATGGGTAGGGAACTTTAGCGCTATAACAGATGCCCCCTAATGTGTGAGGTTAGAATATATATTGATGGCCGAAATACAATACAATATATTCACCAATGTACGAAATCGAGTGAGCCTGGTAGCAGAGTTCAGGAGGTGCCATCTGCAAAACAACAACTGTCTCTCCGAGGCGGGCATACCCATGCTCGGGATGAACTAAATCATGGATTCCAATCAAATACACTACAGATCCATGTCATATAACTATACAAAGTGTAGCCATGAGAGATACACAATGGAACTACATCTCAAAATTGGTCAAAGATATACAAGTATAATATCCATCTTTAAGAAGCTAGTGATGCCCGATGGCTAGAGATGAGGTATTCATAGCTTGAGCAACAATTTCAAGATCTTCAAAACTCAGGTAGGAGTATAATGGGAGTGTATAAATCACTAACCTGAGGTCTTTGATGGGTTGTTGGGATAATACATGAGGATCTCGATGATTGGGAAGAGAACTTCTTCGATTTTGAATCTGGACTTGACTGGACTCTCGGGATGCTTGACTCATGAAGGTCACGAGAAAAACTATGGAAGGGACGACTTAGGTTGAGTGAAACTTCCCTTGGAGAAAAGCACAAAAGATGATCAGACTCAGGCAGCATGACATTGACATAAGTTCATGATGCAGGAGGCAACACAAACTCTCCATTTGTTTGGAAGAGTAACTAAATGGAGGAGAACACAACTCTATGTAGCGATAACAACTTCCTAAGGTCATACTAGATTCCAATGCTTGAAGAACAAACAAAAATATGTGCTTTGTCCAAGGGTGACTCTTTGTTCTGTTGAAAAAAGAATGAATATTTCACATCCCCATATGGATATTAGTGGCCACCCACCTTTTCCAACTCACTCAAAACAATTTTCTGGCAATTTTGTCAATTTACTATTTTTAGTAGTTTTTAACTTTTGGGGCCATTTTGAGGGCCTAAATGAAGGTTTTTCGAGATCGATATTCTTAATGATTTTCAAAGGCTTTGATTGAGCCCCCAAAATTAATATCCTCGACGATACCTTTCCAATGGGCTATCCTGCGTCTAAAACAAAGATTGTATGCAAAAGTTACGAGATATCCTGTGTTAAGCATATTTTAATAATATGTATTCATTTCGTTTTGCTAATAAAATCTATATCATTGGTATCAGAGCGGTCTTATCCTTTTCGCCTTAATTCATGTCCCCAATGGGGTCAGGGTACAAAGAATTTTGTCTCGAGATTGTTTCTCTTGAAGACAAAATATCTTGCATGCCCAAGCGACTTCTCATGGTAGGAGAAAAGAAATATGACAGTACATGAGATCCTTTCAAAATGTTGCTTGAGGAATCCCTCATGCAATAGAGGAATGAGATGATGGATAGTTTCACGCAAATCGTTCAGTGGCTACCAACAAGCGACACATCTTCCTTGAGCGGAGGCACCGTCCCCTTCAAGGTACAAATCAACTTTGATATTCCTATATTTCAAGGTCATATAGAAGTAGATGTTGTAGAAAAGTGGTTGAATCTACTAGAAGGGTATTTTTCTATCCATAACTTTTCATATAGAGAAAATATTACTTTTTCATTCATCAAAGTCGTTCCCCATGTCAAAGATTGGTGGGAAAATTTCTGTGATAAAAAGGAATATAGGAAATCTCATTAATTATAGTCATGACCACATGGGAATCCTTCAAGGATGCTATTAAGGAACAATACTACCCTATCGGAAGTTACGATGACTTGTATACCAAATGGTCCACACTGCAGCAAGAAAGAGACCAAGTAGTGCCAGAGTTCACACATATCTTATGTACCTTGTGCACCAATTTGGGTATCAAAGATTTAGACGACATGTGTGCTCAAGTATCGCGGTGCTTTGCATAGATAAATCCATACCGAAATGGAATTTCTGGACATCTCCCTCCTTGGGCACGACCTACCAATATGCCATCAAAATCGAGTAGAAGCTCAAACAAAAGATGTGACAATTTGGGCCTGGGAACCCGTCACAGAAAAAATCCAGGAAGGGGCAGCCCCAACCCACAGAACAAAGGAAAGAGCAAATATGGAAAGTATCAGGACAACCAGTACAAGCCACAAGAAAAGAAGGACACCGAATAGACAAAGAAAGATATCGGGAAGTGGTGCGACTTCCATAAGATCCCTTGGCATAACATTGTTGACTATTGCTCAAAGCAGTTGTTGGTGGCTGAAGTGAAAGCCTCTGAATTAGATGCATGTTCTAACTCTGGGTCAAAACCAAAAAGGGGATGATGGATCATTGATGTGGAACCTGGTGCCACCGTTTCTACCACCAAGCTCTAGCCTGGTGAACTAGACGAGCCAGAAGAAGGCGAGCACCTCTTCCATTCACAGATGTGGGTAAAAGGAACCCTGCTGCACTTCATTGTTGATAGTGGTAGCTAGAAGAACCTCATCTTAGCAGAGGTCGTCAAGCAGTTGGCCTTGTCAAAAATGCCGCACCCACAAACCTACACCATTGGATGGCTCCACCAAGGAAGCGATCTCCACATCATCCAACAGTGCCAACTATTATATGACATCAACCCCTTCAAAGACAAGTTATTGTGTGATGTTTCTCATCTCGAAGTTTGTAATTTTCTTTTGGGCCAACCTTATTTATGGAAATGTCATGTTGTATATGAGTCTAAGCCTCATAGTGTTATTATTAATTTGAACATAAAATTGTACAGGATACCCAAGGCAGTCCCTCCTAGTGTTATTTCCTTGATCTTTTCCAAGCAATGCAGGAAGGTCATCTCTCAGACCAGGAAATTTGTCTTCTTCGTGATTTTCTCTCAGAGTGAGTGAAAGATTCCAGCCACATCTAGGGCCTTAGCGACCAATCTATCCACACAATAGGAGCAAGTGGATAAGGTCGTGGAAGAATACTCAGATATATTATCCTCTCCTACGAGTGTACCATTGCACTGCCAGGTCAAATATTCCATCGATCTGACCCCAGGCGCACTGCTTATACCCAATGGGCCAGTCCATCACTGCTCTCTGTCAGAAAACAAGGTTATCAAGAGGCAGATCCAAGAACTGCTCCACAAGGGACACATACACCCCAACTCATTGCCTTGTAGGAGCCCAATCGTGCTAGTGCAGAATAAAGATGGGACCTTGCAACTCTACATTGATTACTGGGCCCTGAATAGTATCAAAGTCTGAAACCAATACCCGATTCCCTGAATCAACGACCTCCTTTATTATCTCATGGGGGCCAAATACTTCAGTAAGATTGATCTAAATTATGGCTACCATCTTGTCCCAATAGAACAAACAAATGTATGGAAGACCGCCTTCAAGTCAAAAAGGGTCTTTTTGAATGGTTGATCATGCCCTTTGGTTTGAAAAATGCTCCAACAACTTTTACGAGGATGATGGACGATATCCTACGACCTTTCACCAATAATTTTGTAGCGTTATATCTGGATGAAATCCTCATATACATCAAGACTTGGGTGGAACACTTGCAACATATTCAACAGGTTCTGCACACCCTGCGACAACACAAACTATATTCAAACTTGTAAATGCTCCTTCGGCATGGACATGGTCCATTAATTAGGCTATATCATTGATCAGAATGGTGTGCATGTGGATCCAACCAAGATCTAGGTCATCCATGATTGTCCATCCCCAACCACACTCATTGAACTTTGGATCTTCTTGGGCCTCGCCAATTTCTATTGCAGGTTCATGTTGGGATTCTCTCATATCTCATGGGCCCTTAGCCAAGTAACTAGGGGTGGCAGTAAGGAAAAAATTGTGTGGGGCATGTCCCAACAAAAATCCTTTGATGACTTGAAAAAGAATTTGTGATCATCCCCATTAATTTCATTATTGGACCTACAACATCCCTTTGAGATCAAAACAGATGCTTTAGACTATGTTGTGGGCATCGTTCTCACTCAACACAGCCACCCCGTGGCATATCATGGTGAGACACTATCAGATGTTGTCTGTAAGTACCCTACTTATGAAAAAGAAATGTACTGCATTGTGCAAGCATGCTGTCAGTGGAGACATTACGTTCTTGGGAAGGAGACAATCATCCACATTAATCACAAGCCACTACAATTCATACATACCCAAGGAAAATTGTAGAATGATCACCATCAAAAGTGGTCTACAAACATACAACAATTCAACCTCAACATCAAGTATAAAATAGGAAGTACCGACCAAGTTTTTGATTGCCTCAGCCAACCTCCAGTCGCGACACTCACCATAGTGCTATACTCTTGCAGCCATGAGACCTCCATATTTCCCCATCTCTATGATACATACCCTGACTTCTCCACCACCTACCAAATGTTGGGCTCCAACTTAGTGGTCGCTAATTTTCATCTTCAAGATGGGTTGTTGTGTCGTCTGGACCATCTATGTGTTCCATCAAGCGAGTGTGCAAAGTTGATTTTGGAAGCTCGCTACAATTGGGTGGGAGGACACTTTGGCATCGAAAAGATAGTGGCATTACCGTAGAAAAATTTATACTGGCCGAAACTTCGACAGGATGTTGGGAAGTATATAAGGTCCTACACCGCCTATGCTATTTCCAAACTGACCACTAAGAAACAAAGCCTGTGCACCCCTCTTCCTATTCCTAACAGGCCGTGGGAATCCATCTTAATGGACTACATGTCAGGCCTCATGTCCACCATGAGGGGAAATGACTGTGTTGTTGTGGTTGTTCATCACTTTTTCAAGATGACGATTCTAGTCGCCTGCAAGAAGAACATCATAACAGAAGCCACTGACAAGCTCTTCTTTGAACGAGTATGGATACATTTTGGGATCCCACAAACCATTATCTTAGACCGTGATAGTCGGTTCCTCAACACATTTTGGTCGAGCCTCTAGTCACTGCTGGATACCAAGCTCACCAAATCCACTTCCTTCCACCCCCAGATAGATGGCCAAATTGAGGTCGTCAATCGGATGATCATACATATCCTTCGCATGTACAATTCAAAACACCACCGCACATCGGATGAGAGTCTTCCTTATGTCCAACATAGCTACAACCTATCCCTGCATAACTAAACTGGCCATAGCCCCTTTCAGGTGGGTTTGGGATTCCAACCATTGGGACCCATGGATATTGCACTACCCTTGGTGACCACCTCGGTCGACTCATCCCCTGCTCCACCAAAAGATGACAAAGCCACCTGGTTCATTGAGTAGATCCAACACATTTTCCAACAGGTTCATGATATTTTACAAAAGTCTAATGCGAAGTACAAGCAACGCCATGATCAACATCAGGATCCACATAAGTTTCAGGTGGGAGACAAAGTTTGGTTGCACTTGCAGAAAAAATGCCTTACATGGCCCCATCGAAATCTTCACCCACTCTGCTATGGGTCGTACACCATCGCCAAGGTTGTGGGTGACAATTCTTTTGAGCTCAACATTCCCCCTTTCCTTGGCCTGCACCCAGTCTTCAATGTGGATCTTCTTTGGCCATATTTCCCACCATTATTGGACACCTCAGAGATAGTAGAGAAGTTG
This sequence comes from Picea engelmannii, assembly GCA_009831015.1. Lineage (NCBI taxonomy): Eukaryota > Viridiplantae > Streptophyta > Pinopsida > Pinales > Pinaceae > Picea > Picea engelmannii. The sequence goes on along the minus strand of WSFP011526852.1, from coordinate 4,176 downwards.
ACACCAACAGAGCTCAACTCTCAATGCACGCAACATGAATCCAATGATCATATTGTGGACACACATATCAATGTCACTTGACAACAAATGATCCAACTTTATCGAGTTGTCAAAGCAGGGCAACTCCTGCACCAAGGCAAGTGGCTTACCCAGGGCCAAATTTAGCAGAAATTTCCTCATCTGATGGGGTAACTCAACACAATGGAGACCATTGCTTCCTAAGGAGGGAGCATTGATCTAGGTGGATATTGATGGCCACCCACCTTTTCCAACTCGCTCAAAACATTTTTCTGGCAATTTTGGCAATTTACTATTTTTAGCAGTTTTTAACTTCTGGGCCATTTTGAGGGCCTAAATGAAGGATTTATGGGATAGAGATTCTCAATTATAGTCAAAGGATATTATTGAGACCCAAAAATTAATCTCCTTGACGATACCTCTCCAACAGGCTATCGTGCGCCTAAAACGAAGATCGTATGCAAAAGTTACGACCCCGGGAAGTTGATGTACTAACTTACCCAAACGGGGCCCACATGACTTTTGGCGCTTCATCTCCTAGGGTTAGGTTTTTGGATGTCTAGAGTTTTTGACATTCCTCTTTATTGTCAAAATACCTTCAGAGCCTCATTGTAATCATCTTCTTGTGAATGAGCATAGTCTTCCCATCTCTTCTTAGAGATAAGTCACTACCATTCCAACAAGCTTGTTTTCCGCTGCATTTCACAGTTTCAGCTTATTTCCTTATTGAAAAGAAAACCGGTTCTATTGTATCTATGTTATTTTGTGTTAATAATCGTTTAATAATCTGTATTCATTTTGTTCTTCTCATAAATTACATATCATTTGATTTTTTTTTGTATTTTTCAATTTTTTAAGATCTTGAAAAAGAATAAAAGAATGCTACGTTAAAAAGGAGGAACGAGTGTCGTGAGAAAGCATACTAGTTCCAAGTGCAAGGAACATACTAATGCTCAAAGTAAGGAGACATGTGCAGGAAAAGGACACTCAGGGAAAATTCCTCCATGGGTCAAGGTGTCAAGTTGCAGAGGCAAGAAGTGCTACAAGGATTGCGTATAAGGTAAGCTTCAAAGGTTCAGTTGAGAGCAACATGGAACCGACATTAGGCCAAAGACGCAGATATGGAAATATAATTAAGCAAGACACAATGAGACTCCCTTCCATTTAATTTTTATGAGTCGAGAGAAGGTAAGATTGGTATTTTTTTCACGTTTAGAGAGTCTGAAAAAACATAAAAGAAGACTCTAGGGAGTACCTTTTTCGGAGATAGTCTAGTCGGTTCGAAAAAGAGTTAAACGTGCACCAAAAATATGTCTATTCAAAACCATTTTAATGAGTGTAAAAAAAAAAAGATCACTCGACAATCTTTTCAATTTTAGGGAGTCTGAAAAGAGCTTAACTATGGACTCAAATCCTTTTTCTAAGCTTAGTCTCCTTAGCCCGAAAAAGTATAAAAGTAACTGAGGAGAACTCTCTTGGTGAGACAAATCTCTCGAGGCATACCTTTTTTCGCTATAATCCACAGGCTGGAAAAAGGGTTAAACTCATGCCAGTAGATGTTCTTCTGGACCAATTTAACGAGTGTGAAGGAACAAAGTCACTCGAAAATATTTTCAATTTTAGGGAGTCTAAAAAGAGCTTAACTATGGACTCTGGGGGGTTCCTTTTTCGTAAGTAATCTCCAAGGACTGAAAAAGGTGATAAAATAAAACCAAGGAGAATGTTCCTTTTTCAAAGATTTAGTCCCTCGGGCCTGAAAAAGGGTTAAAATTACGCCTGAGAATACTCTTCTAGCGAACCAAAGTTCTTAGAACATACCTTTATTCGTAAAATTAGTCATCTGGAATGAAAAAGGGGTAAACTACCGCTAGACAGATTTTCCTTCAAATTTGAGTTTGGCAAGTGTGAAGGGAAACAAGATCGCTCGACAATATTTTCATTTTTAGAGAGTCAGAAAAGGGATTAAAGAAGACTCCATGGGGTTACGGCTCATGCATAATATTGGTTTAGGTAGAGCCCACTACTAGGCTCATACCAAGAGTCTCTTCGATAGTCAACCTGGAAAGTCTCACAAAAGGGAAGAAAACACAAACCATAGTGTAATTGTTCCCATGGTACATAAACCGTAGTCATGGTTTCAAGGATAGATTCATCCAAAGGAAATTCAAAATCCAATAAATCACGCAAACAAGGAGGGTTGACAGTCCCGGAGGAAGAAGTAAACTGACCATATTCCATATGACGATGAAGGTTCTGGCTAGGATTGACAGACTCTATATTTGGAGAATCACAAGCACAAGGGCTTGAGGATCTACAAATAGTGAGATCATACTCAAAATGAGACTCAAGATCACTTGGACCAAGTGGGGGAAGCAAGGGCTCCCATGCCCCCATTGGATAAACCAATGGATAAATTGTTGAGACCAAGTCTCAAGAAGGAAAACATGATCTCACAGGTTCCTGCTTAGAATCAATTGAACACCGAGGATAAGACACCACATAATTTACTTGTGGTGAGGTAGAGTCTACACAAATACTAGGAACATATAAAGGGGTAGCCTGAACTAACATCGAATTAGGATGGTGATTATCAAATGTCAACTAGTTGATAGTGACAATGCTTCCATTGTGAGGGAAATGCATCACTCAGAAGAGCATAGACACCACAACGTTCATAGCATATACATAATCATGCCCGAGAAGCATATTGAAATCTAATGGGACTTGCACCACTATAACATCGACAAGGACAGTCCTCCCACCTAACGATATAGGAGACTAAGAAATAATCCCCAAATATTCACTAGGACGTCTGTCGAAAGCCAAAAACTCATGCGATGCAGACACAGGCTCGAGAGAACCCAAAGCTTTCCAAGCCGAGGAGGATAAAATACTTGCAGAGGCTCCTTCATCTACAATACATCAGTAAATTTTTATTGAATTAACTTCCACCCTTATTTGAAAGGGTGCAGAAGAAGGATGATAAGTCTCAATAAGGTCATTCCAATCAAAGGAAATCATCCTAGGACTTAGAGGGTGTGTGCTCGAAGCAAGTGGAATGACCCCTTGTTCTGAAATTATTGAACTGGAAATGATAAACACGTAATCGGTAGACAGATCACTCTCCAAGAGAAGAGTGGGATTAGTTGAAGATTGCATTGGCGTGACCACTTTGGTAGACTCGACACTCTCCAAGAGAAGAGTGGGATCAACTGAATATTGCATCAGCATGACCACTTTCTCAACCAATGACTGAATAAGTTGTGAGACAACATGGTTTAAAGGTGCATCACCCCCTAAAAGGGAAGTGGGATCCGCCGAAGATTGCATTGACACGACCACTTTCTCTAACACTGGCTAAAAAGGCTGTGAGGAAACCTTAGAAGATTCAGAATTAGAAGAGCTTGCAGACAGGGACCACAATATTCGTACCTTTGGAAGAGCAGGGAATAAATGAGTAAGGTGATCTCCCTTGCAAAGCTTACAAGGGAACTTAGACTTACGTCCTATCCATCTAGGTTTCTCAAGATAATCAATGCCCCCAACATGAATAGCAATGGTTGGTTACACATCTCCAACATGACTTGCACAAGTTGGTGATGGGTCAATAACATGACTCGCAGAGGCTACAGACCTATTGCCAGTATGACTAGTAGTGACCAGACGTTTTCTCCCAACATGAATTGCAAAGGTTGGGTGTCGATCTTCAACATGACTTGCAAAGGTTGACGACCTATGTCCAACATGACTCGAAGAGGTTGGTGATAACTTTCCAACATGACTCGCAGAGGTTGGTTGTTTTCCCTTAGCATGAATTGCAGAGGCTGGGTGTTGGTCTTCAACATGACTTGCAAAGGTTGATGACCTATCTCCAACATGACTAGCTAAGGTTGTTTTTTTCTTCTTCCTATTCTTCCTCTTTCTATTTCGTTTAGACTTTCGATTACTAGTATATATACTTTCACCAAAGAAGGTAGAAGAAGGAGGAGAAGAATTCATTGACGAAGGAACATCGACATGATTCCCATGACATAAAGTGCTTAACTGAGAAGTGTCAAGAGCATTCAGGACATTTGGAATGGTACCCAATCAAACCGATAGTCCCACACTCAACCCAGGAATGTACAAAGTGGCCATCAAAGGGACACCAATGTTTCT
>WSFP011526851.1:0-12232 GCA_009831015.1 Picea engelmannii | reverse complement strand
AGACTCCGCAACCCTATGCTATAGATGTTGATTTGATATCCTCATCACAACTTGCCCTTAAAAATGAGTCCTGTATTCCAATTCCTCTTGCATTTGATCACTTTTCTGACTTTTTCAAAATTGAAATTGACTCCAAGTATACTCAGACTTCAGTGCCTACTGTTACTACTGCTAAACCTTTTCATCAACATTGTATCCCTTACGAGCAGCCCACTTCCTTTCAAACCAAGATTAGGATGAAAATGTTTATGCCTTTAAAATTGCCCCTTCCCCTTCATCCTTATCCTCTTGACTGTTATGAATATCTTCCTTGTTTTTTCGGAGAGAATCAAGTTTCAGCTGAGAGGCATTTGGAATACTTTGAGGATTTTGTTGATCATTTTCAGATTGTTCACGAAGATGTAATCATGAGATTTTTCTCTAAATCTCTAATCAGATATGTTGCTGCATGGTTCAGGGGTCTGAGAGTTGATTCAATTGGATCTTGGATTGAGTTCGCTAATGCTTTCCTAAAGTATTGGGGAAAACATAAATCTTTAGATTCTTACCTCGCTGATTTCTATGCTTTGAAACGAGATCAGGATGAAGCCTTGTCTATTTTTAATAGAAGGTTTTACCATCTTTATCATGACATGCCTTTGGAGGTCCAGCCTACAGAGACGTTTTCCATGATATATTATATTATAGGTCTCCATTCAGAAATTTCCCTTCTTCTGTGAGAATGGAAGTCTCCATCCTTAATCCAGTTGTTTGAAGATGATCGAGAGGTGGAGGAGAACATTCATGCTTCCAGAAGGATACGAAATCGAGATTTCTTTGAAAATTTGTAGGTGCATGAGCAAGTAAACTGTTAGTACATTTCAGATTCAGAGCACGAAAGCAGTGAGTATGAAGCAAATAAGGAACAACAGCTTGAAGGTGAGTACATGTCAGATTTAGAATTAGATTTTTCAGTGTTGGCTGAGTATTCCAGAGACAGGTATGCATGTGAAGCTTATGATCAGTTTGTAAATCAGGAAGAGCCTATGATGACTGATGATTTCATAGGCAATTCTATGTTTTTAACTGATCCTTGTTCATATGATTTTAATACTGTGTTATCATCGTCTTCTGAGAAATTTTCTGAAGAGGAAGTTGTGATGATTGATGATCAAAATCTGAGATCAAGGGAACAAGAAGGTGATCAATTTTCCAGTAAAGGAACAACCATGATTGAGCAGGAGGCTTTCATAGATGTGCAACTATTTTTCGAGGAGCAGCATGTTACTTATTTTCCTTTTCAGGATCCAGTAACAGTTTTCATGGACTTATACTTTTCAGAAAACCTGAAGATTTCATATTTCCTTAGTTTGCCAATGTTTATGGGCGACAGTTTCGAATCTGCGGAAAATGATAAGGTCAACCATCAAATTTCAGTTTTGCGGACAAAGGAAAATTGCAGCAAAAATAATAAGCAAAGAGATGATCAGAGATATATGCACGTCATGGTTAATATAGTTATCAAGATCAGTTTGCCTCCTTTGAAAGATTAAAAAATGATGAGCAGATTTTTATATCAGCATGTGACAGCTTTAAATCTGCAACATATCCTAAGGGTGTCTCTCAGTTTCAAGATTTGCAGCAACGGGAAGTTCGCAACAGATATCAAGAAGAAGGCAAGGAACTAAACAGTCCGGCGCAGCAGTCTATCGTATATGTTTTTCCAACGGATTTCGAGCATCCTGCATTCAACAATGAGATTAGTAAAGGCAGTTTTCAACAGTCCAAAGAGGTATTTCTTTATGAATTTGATGACCCTTTTGCTAACTATTTGGAGTCTATGAGCAGCATAGATGTTAAACATTTTATGTCAGAAGAAGATTGTCTTTATCATTTGTTCAAATCTCTGTTTTGCATGATATCTCTTCCATTATTGTTTGGGTCAAGATCAAGGATTTTAATAGTAAATCAGTTTATGATTTGGCTGCATTGGAAATTCCATCTTACTTGATAAATCTTCCTCTACTGGTTAGTATAGGAGTAGGTAGAGGAATAAGCTTGTCATACGAGCAACTGAGATCTTTTTAAATTGTTGATTTCATGAATAAGTAGAACAGGTCACAGGTAGGTTACAGGCAAGATACAGTTAGACTACAGGTGTGGTGAAGAACAGTTGCACAGGCCATATGACTCGATGCCCAATGCTAAAGGCTACTGAAACTACTAGGTTCTTGGAAACCTTGCAGGGAGGTCTCCATCCCAGTTGGAGCCAAATGTTAGCTCCCAAAATGAATCCGTCGCCATGGTTGCATTTTGTGGTTGATAGCATGGCTATTGGTAGTTTTCTCAAATTGGTTTTGAGTTTTTCTAGCTGCAAGACTTAGCTTTTGATTTTTGTCTTAGAAATAAGATGACCCATAAAGGTATTCTCTTTAAAATTTTCATAAAATGTTTTCAACAACTAACGCGTTCTTAAAAGATGATGGTTAGCTGGTGAAAGTGGCGACTTTCAATAGCTAAGGAGCATTTCTCACATGTCGTTAGCTGGTGAAAGCAGGGATTTTCAAACATCCAAAGAGTGTTTCTCACGGGCTGTGCACTGGTGAAAGTGGTGACTTTCAACAGCTAAGGAGCATTTCTCACAGGTTGTGCGCTAGTGAAAGCGACAGTTTTCAACAGTCGAGGAGCACTTCTCACGGGTTGCGTGCTGGTGAAAGAGGAGATCACGTGCGTTTTATCCACGTTGTAAAAAATCTAATGATGATATGTTCAACCCACATCATGTAATCAATAATGATGCGTTGGTGAAAGCGGACAATCAGGGAAACTCGAGCTGCACGTCTAAATCGGATTGCAAAGTAGATCTCGTTCAGTAACGCATGCTTCACAATCATGGCATCAGAAATGGAAAATTTTAACCCATCATCCCAGGTATAGGAACAATACTACATGGCTGGTGACATCAAATCGCCGCATCATTTCCCCAACACACATCACCCACAATTGTATGGTAAGTTTTCAATGTTTAAAAACAGAACCGAGTATTTTCACCAGCGTAAAACCTTGGTCCAAATATCATATCGCAGTGTTTGGTGTGCATAACCATTTTGGGTTTTGAATTGCAAATGGCAAGAAGACGCAGTGGCTCTTTGTTGAGAAAAGAATTGGACAGTCTGTCCTTCCTGTTAGTGATAAAAAATGCACTGGCATTTTTGAAAGAATGATGCTTAAACGTGCAGGGCACTTTTCAATCCCTTCCTGAGCTCCAAATGAAGATTTGAAAACACCATTGGAAATCTTAGAATTTCTAGATGTCGATCGACTATTCAGGAATGAAAAACAGATTTTCTATGACCGAGAAATTTGATTTTGAAAAAACTGCTCTTTTCACCAGCTAATTCACTGAAAATTTTGCTAGTTAGATGGTGAAAGCACCGCCTTTCACCAACTTAGGAGCGGATTTGTCGGTAAATAAGATGGTGAAATCCTGTCACAGCCAAAATGTTACGGTTTTCGCCCAGATCGTAAATTTTTGCATGAGACTGAATTGAAACCTCTTCTAAGGATTTATTAATGAATTATCAAATCTATCTAATCAGCCACTTTTGGAAAATGAAGAGAATAAAAGGTATACATATTTCATTTACAATCTTTAAAAGAGGCATAATTTCAGGGTTTTGGGAGGCTGAGCTACACATCATCAGATTTCAACTACATTTTGAGGGCCAACAGATAAAGATTTACCTTATTTTGAGGATCTATTCCTATTCCTTTGTAAATGTTGTTTGTTTACTATTTCTAGAAATTCAGATCCATAGTTTTAGGATCTGATAACCGAATTGTTAAGCTATAAAGCTACAGAAGGAAGATGAATGAAACAGGTTTGATTTTAGATACTTGTTATACTATGATTGTAAGCAGACTTGAAGGATAATACAAAGATAGATTTCTCTCTTCTACAATATCATATTCCTCACCCGTCTCTCTCTGTCTTATGTAAATTGTTTTAGCTGCAGCGACTGTTATCTCACCAGTCAGCTCATAATTTATTTAAAATTTCTTTACATAGTTTAATAATCCCTACAAATTGTATTTGGCTTGTTAGCTCTGTCTTCTCACTCACTTAAGATATGCCATTTGATTGTTGTTTTATGAGAGCTCTATTCTTTTGATTACCCATTTATGGTCTAAGTACTCAAGTTATGATTTGTTATCTCATTGATCCACCTATAAAATACGAAAAAACCATTATTTCTAAGTTACCAAGCATCCTTAGCTTACAACCCTAAGGATTTTCTTGGAGTGATAACAGGTTGGGTTGATGAAAATTTAACAGGGAATCCCAACAACTTTACCATATCCAAAGGTAACACACTGGCAACATATCCTTTAGAAGAAGAAAAAATGCAATAGTGGGGCTTTCACTGGTTAAACCTAGTAGGGAGAGTGATGTTAATTAGGTTGATTTTAGTAGCGCTCCCTCTTTACCAAATATATGATCTTCTTACTCCAATAGGCATCATGTCATAGAAAATGAAAGATATTTAAAAGTTCCTTTGGGAAGGGGTAAAAAAAAAATACAAAAAAATCCACTCAATTAATTGGAATACTATTAGTGCCCCACTGGAAAGAGGAGGATTGGATATCAAGGATCACATATTAATGAATTTGGCACTAGGAGAAAAGATTATCTGGTGTTTAGTGTCATGAGGTAGATAGTGGTTGAAAACAATGTTGCATAAGAAATAATTATATTTAATCATACTTAGAATCTTGGATCTTCCCATTCCAGATATTTTTGTCTCCCCCATATCGCACCTCTGTAAGTTTGAAACTCCAATTATTCAAAATTTCCTCTCATGGGTGCTAGGAAATGGTAGGTAGATTAGGATCTAGGAAGATAACATCCTAGGCCACTCACCTCTTATTCAAAACTTGGAAACAAGCAATCCAAAGTCTCAACTATATTTTTCAAGAATTAACACCTCATTTGATTTGTTATTGTGGGATTCAACATGAAATAGAAGGTGGATATGCTAGAGACCATTGCCTATTATTAATTTGCTTAAGGGGAAATTTGAAAAATTAACCAAGCTCTTGAGAGGACATGGTATTAAGATTATAGACCAAACTCTAACCCTCGGGTGCAATAATTTGGAAGCAATGTTGGGGGGAATATGTCCTACCAAAAGTAAGGATTTTCTATAAAACCTAAAGAAAACAAGAATTTGAGGTCCTTCACAATTTCCAAATTATCAATGTGTCGAAGAAACTATTAGCCATCATTTTGTATTATGTGAATTTACATCTTAGGTTTGGAAGTTAGCATCTGTATAGTAGAGCTAGGATATCTGATACAGATGTTGAAAGATTGGAGGGAGATGTTTTTAATATGGCACATGGTATTTTTGGGATCCTTCATTAATAAAAAATTAATCAAAAGATCTTGGGTGGAACTCCCTAAATCCATGTGTTGGAAGATATGGCTTGCAAGAAATAAGGCAATACCCAATTAGGAATATCTCCTTTCAAGAGTTGTAACCGATCATGTGTGTGGATTTTTTGAAGCAATCTGATCTAATGGAGTTTGGTAGTGTAACATGTCTTTATTGGAGGAAGGAGAAAGAGTTTGAATGAGGGATTTACTATAGACAAGGAAAAATTCAACAATACCTCTACTTAGGAGGCCAAATCTATAGATTTTAACCTTGTACGATAATTTACCGCAAACAAATTTTCAATAAAAGAACACAAAAGATACAATGGCAAGTACACATATTACACACATATTTTTCCCTTGGAAACCCAAACTGAGAAAACCAACATATTCTATATTCATTCACTCATACATTATTTACAATACAATATACATATAGGAGCCACCGACATCCAAAACCCTAATCCAATGATCTGGATTAGTAAACAATCCTAATTCCTTAACCAGAAATAGAAAACCATTGGCGAAAAACCATGTGCTGAAAAACCACCCAAAAAAGGACACGAAAATCGGTAAAAAAATACAACACATATCCAAAATTATCCCACTTGTTTTTTTCTTTGCATACAAGGGGCTACAGGGTCACATAGTCAACAATCTAGGGCAACAATGCCCATAGATCCTCTAAACCAAGAGAACTTCTTAGTTCTCATAGATTTTGTTAATGAATCTGCAACATCCTTCAAAGTGTCCACCTTCATCGGCAACACCTTCTTTTCTTCAACCATGTCTCTCACAAAGTGATATAGAAACATCAATATGCTTTGTCTTTGAATGATAAGTAGGGTTCTTTGCCAGAAAAATTGCACTCTAGCTGTCACAATCTATCCTTATAGCTTGTTGTACCAACCCAATACCTGAACACGATCTCTATAACCATACTGATTTCTTTCTTGCATGAGTGGCTTCCATGTATTCAACTTTTGTAGTTGAAAGTACCACTACAAACTGTCTTTTTCTCATCCAACAAATTACTCCTCCAAATAGGTTAAACACATACCCGCTTGTAGCTCTTCTATGATCTAGATCTCCAGCCCATGCTGCTTCCAAAAAGACATGTATGTCCAACACTCTATCCAATCTCAATCTTCCTTGGTAGCACAATCCATAACTAGTAGTGCCACACAAATACCTAAAAACCCTCTTTACTATTGTCCAATGCTCCTTCCCTGGTTTTGACATATACCTGCTCAAAACTCCCACTACATATGCAATGTATGGTCTAGTATAGACCATTGCATACATCAAATTGCCAACTGCACTCGCATATGGTACATGAGACATGTCCTCCTCCTCTTCCTACGTCTTGGGACACCAATTCGTAGATAACTTTACACCTACAGGAATAGGGACCTTGACCGGTTTACATTCTTGCATATTAAACATCTGCAATATTTTGTCGACATCCATCTGTTCTACTTCAAAATTAAATGCAACAACAACAGATAACATAAATCTAATATAGTTTAACTTGTCAACAAGAGAAAAAATCTCACCAAAATCAATGCCCTCAACCTGGGAATAACCCTTTGCTACTAACCAAGCTTTATATTTCTCCACTTTTCCATTTGCATTCAACTTCTTTTTAAATACCCATTTGATGCCAATGGGCATTCTTCCAGTCAGAAACTCCAATAGATCCCAAGACTCATTCTTATCCAAGGCTGCCATTTCTTCGAACATGGCCTTTTTCCAAAGTTTTTCATCCTCTTAATGCATTGCCTCCCTAACAGTTCTAGGATCATCATCAGTAATAGACAAATACAGATTTGAATAGAAATGAGGTGGAGTATACCTTTCTGGTAGCCTTTTTTCCTGCACCGATCTCCTCAATACTGGAGTATGAGGATCTTCTTCTTCTTATTCTTGTTCTTTTGTAGAGTCTGATTCATCATCCTTTGGCTCAAACTCTATTTTCTTTGGTTCTTCCTTACTTTGTATGACTTCATGTTCGACAACAACCTTCATTTATGTAAATACTACATCTCGGCTATACACAACCTTCTTAGTTTTTGGGTTCCAAGGCCTATAACCTTTGAGACCATCTTTATACGCAATACAGATACACTTTTCGGCATTTTTATCTAGATTACTCTTGTTTTCCTTTGGAACATGAACATAGGCCTCATATCCAAATAACTTGAGATGTGTGAGAGAGGGATTCTTACCAATCCATACCTAGTGTGGAGTCTTGTCATCCAGTGTCGATGAGGGTGATCGATTGACCAGGTAACATGCAGTACCCACTGCCTCTACCCAAAATTCTTTCCCTAACTCAACACCACTAAGCATGCATCTTGCTTTTTCCATCAATGTCATGTTCAACTTTTCCGCAACTCCATTTTGTTGAGGTGTATTTGGAGTAGTCTTATGCCTTATTATACCACACTTCTTACATAACTCTTCAAATTCATTCCCACATAACTCTCCACCATTATTTGTCCTCAACACCTTAATTCTTTTATATGCTTGATTCTCAACAAGAGCCTGAAACTCTTTAAACCTGTCAAAGACTTCAAATTTATTCCTGAGGAAATATATCCAAGTATTCCTTGAGAAGTCATCTATAAATGAGACATAGTACACAGATTTTCCCAATGATGGAACCAACACAGGTCCGAACACATCATTGTGCACTAGCTGTAAAATTCCTCATGCCCTCATTGCACTAGAGGGGAATCTTACCCGATTTTGCTTACCATATACACAATGTTCACATAAATCAAAATCTAGAGAGTAGTTAGGCATACCTTCAACTGTACCTTTATATTGTAGTAGTCGAAGAACCTTCTCTCCGATATGCCACAGTCTTTGATGCCACAACATAACCTTTTCTCCAGATACTGTAGGAGTTTTTTCTTCTTCTGCTCCAATATCTGAAACGATGGAACTATTACACCCATCACTAATAGTGCTTCCGTGAAGCTTATACATAGTTCCAATCTGAACTCCCTTCAGCAACACCATTTCTCCTTGAACCATTATGTAGGTTTCTCTTTCAAATATTGTTTTTACCCTTACATCATCCATTTTGTTTACATAAATTAAATTTCTGGCCAATCCTAGGATGTGCAGAATGTCATTCAGTGTTTCAATCCTACCATCTATGAGCCTCAACTTGAGTCTTCCTCATCCTATGATTTTGGTTTTCGAGTCATCACCTAGGAAACATTACCTCCATCATACCTTTCATATTCACAGAACCACTCCCTGTGGGGAATCATATGAAAGGATGCACCTGATTCAACCAATCATGCCTCATGATTTGCATGTGTGCTTGAAAAATACAAGTACACATCCCCTCCTTCTTCCTTGGAGGTATTTTCTTCTATAAAGGGAGCACCTTCAGATCCCTTCATTTTCTCAACTCTTTTGGATCTACATTACTTCTTGAAATGCCCTTCTTTTCCACATTTCCAACATACCTTTACCAAATTTCTGAGAGATTTAGATCTACACTTATATTTAGATCTCCCACTTGAGGACTTAGATCTATTTCTTTCCAGGAGCTTCCTAGTCCTGCAAATAATGCATCTCTTCTTTGATCTTCCATGTTCTTTTGTCTCATCTCCTCCGACAACAAGGATGAGACCACATCATCGAAACTCAAGTTAGTTGTTATATTACTACCTATGGCCACAACCAAACTATCCCACAAGTCTCGTAAAGAGCACAATAAACTGATACAATTATCTTCATCTGAAATTTTAATCTCAACAGATAATAATTGACTTACCACAGTATTGAAGGTGTTCATATGCTATGTCACAGAGTCTCCATCTCTCATCCTCAGGTTATACAACTTCTTCTGGAAGAACAATTTATTTACCAAGGAATTAGACTGATACAAGTTCCCCAACTTGTTCGATAACCCTTTGGGTGTAGCTTCCCCTGACACATTCAATAATACTAAATATGAGAGACACAATTAGATTGTGCTCTTTGCCTTCCGATCCAACTTTTTCTAGTTATCTGCTAACGCTCATGTAGGTGCAGTACCTGGATCCACCTTGATCCACTCATCTCTGTCTACCAACAGATATTCCATCTTAAGCTCCCACAGCTAAAAAATTTGCCCATTAAATTTCTCAATCTCTATTTTCGAACTGCTCGCCATTTCTTTTCACTTGAAGAATCAATACCGCATATCTCCCACTGCAACAAAGCTTATCACAGTCCCGAGCCAAACCCCTAACCACAAAGGTGTCCCCCTTAATCCAATAATTGCTCTGATACCAAATGTATATTTTAACCTTATACAATAATTTACTACAAACAAATTTTCAATAAAAGAATAGAAAAGATACAATGGCATATACACACATTACACGGAGATTTTTCCCCTGGAAACCCAAACTGGGAAAACCAACATATTCTATATTCATTCACTCATACATTGTTTACAATAAAACATACATATAGGAACCAACGACATACAAAACCATAATCCGATGACTTGGATTAGTCAACAACCCTAATTCCTTAACCTGAAATAGAAAACCATCGACGAAAAACTATGTGTTGAAAAACCACCAAAAACGAACACAAAAACTGGTAAAAAATAAAAATTTGGGGGCATTTCCCCTGAACCCCCATGTAGGGGGGATCTCGCCCCCCTGAAAACCCCTCGGATAGGGGGGATCCACCCCCCTGTAACCCCCCAGGAAGGGGGCACTACACCCCCCTCTTATTCCCCTGCACACCCGACGCAACGTAGACACTTCTTCTAGTCGTGCAAAGAATAAAACATATATAAAACAAAATCAAACTAGTCGTTGGCAACTTCATATGGGAGAGGAGGATTTCCAATAATGAATATTAAACAAAATACAACACAATATGTTCTTTAACAGGGTGGCAAAAGGAAACCCAAAGGTGGCAGGTGTGAGGGGAATAATCCTATATCCCAAGGGAAACCAAGAAACAAGTTTTGCATGGGGAATAGGGATTGTAATGAATAATGTAGCAAAGATTTTGATGCTTTTTCAAGGAAATCCATCAAAAAATGTTAAAGAATTAAAAAATGTCACATAGATTCAAGATTCCACCATCGTCATAAGACACATGTGGTTCAGGACAACCTTGCAAGACACTCTCCTCACAAGGGATATTTTTAAATCTCAAGCTCTAGTTGAATATTTTGAAGTAATTGAATTTTTCAAGTCATAATGAAACGTAATCGACTTGTTGATGCTAAAGAAAATGAGGGTGTTGGATTAGGGGAAGGAATGTGTTGAATAAATTGGGGAGGGGGTATGGTCTCTTCCCCCCCTCCCTTAATAGTATTTGTTTGCAATATAATTCATACCATGTATCAAACTCATCAAGAGTTTCCTTGCATATGTGAGGATGCGTATATAATTAAATTCATCGTGTTTTTACACTTCTCATTCATTTTTGGAGGTGATGGAGAGGTTGATCCTATTTTGGATCATTTGAATGTGTGCATGTGGTTTATCTAACTTTCTCTTGGATGTTGAGGGTTTCATAGTAGTCACATTGGCATTAGGAATTCCACTTTCCTCCATGTATTTTGTGTTGTCTTTGAAGAAGTGAGGGGCAAAGTGATCGGATTAAGGTTTGGTGAGTTAGGCTTAGAAAATCCTGTGGAGTTCTTGCAATCACCCATGCAATTCTTTCATTTCTAAGAAAGTATGTATGTTGATCTTGCTTCATTTTGATCTAGTTTTGGTTGTCCAAAGGGGAGCAATGGTGGAAGTCTTTTTTATATGAATAGATTGGAACAAATAGTATTGAGTTTATCACCTATTAAGGAGACTTCTAGTTGATTTGGAGAAGGAACTAGTATGGAAGGGTTTCAATGTCGTCCTAGTCCACTACTAGATTTGGGTACAAGTTCCAATGGCATCCTGACATTAATACATCACACACAACATCGAAAGAAAAAGCATAAAAAAGTTGCAAACATATTGTCAAGATTATGGTAACACTTTAGTTGAGTTGTAATTTCAACACAATTAGAGTGCCACATGGAAATCTCTACTTTCTTTAAAAAATAAAATTTCATTGGAATACTAACTCTATGGTGACAACCAAGTGATGTTTTTGGCTTCTTGAAATCTCTATCAAGTATCGAAAGACCAATGCAATTCACACCACATCTCAAATCCATTAAGTATTTCCTTTCACATGTGAGGACATGTACATAATTAAAGTCCTTGTGTGTTTATGCTTCTTGTTCATTTTTGGAGGTGATGGGGAGGTTGATCCTATTTGAGATCATTTTATTGTGTGCATGTGGTTTCTCTAGCTTTCTCTGAGATGTTGAGGGTTTCACAATAATCATCTTGGCATTAGGAATTCCACTTTCATTCATCTATTTTTTGTGGCTTTGAAGAAGTGAGGGGAGAAGTGGTTAGCCTAAGGTTGGGTGAGCTAGGTTTAGCAAATCCTGTGGAGTTCTTGGAGTCACCTAGGGGTTTCTCTCATTTCTAGGTGAGTAGGTATTTTGATATGAATAGATTGGGACAACTAGTATTGAGTTTATCACCTATTGTGGAGACTTATAGTTGGTTTGGAGAAGAAGCCGATATGGAAGGGTCTCAATGTTGACCTATTCCACTTCTAGATTTATGTCAATCTCGACCTATATATAGAAGTATTGTTAATGACCAAAGTTACTTTAGTGAAGCACCATGGCTTTTATTACAATCTCTAGTCATGTTCTTTTATTTTACATATTTCAAACTAAATAAGATGCATTTTTTGCCAACGGAGATCATTCACTCCCCAAGA
>ML895388.1:0-12233 GCA_009831015.1 Picea engelmannii | reverse complement strand
AAATATTCATATTTCCAAAATTTCCACTTCATTTTTTAAAAAATAGGAAAAAATCATTTTCCCCAAAAATGGTAAATATCGATATTTAATTTTGTGTTAATTTTGTAAATTTTTAATAATATTTTTTTCCTTATAAAAAAAGCGTAATTTTATTTCAGATTTGAAAAAATATATATATATTGTAGATACATGTTCATATGTATTCTTTATATTGAACCAAAGAAGCTTATAGGTTTATAAACAAAAGCAACAAAAAAGTAGCTACTATGTTAAGTACAATTGTATTGCATACATAAAATTATTGGTTTATAAACAGAAGCAACAAAAAAGTAGCTACTATGTTAAGTACAATTGTACTGCATACATAAAATCATTGAAGAGAAACTAGCTTACATGAAATGTTTGTACTGATCCAAAAAGTTGCAACTGTCGCGAAGACTGATGAATAGAGTACAAATGAGAATAAACCCATCCAACCAAAATAACATAATACATCGTATGGAACTAGTAAAAAAAAAGAAAGAAGGAACCAAGGAATAGAGTTGGATTTGATTTTCTATAAAAAGGCCTATGATAATACTCATAAATCTCACCATTATTGTCTTTAGTGATCACCCATTGACCAAAATCCAACTACAATCTAACATTTGAGAGATGATTTGTTACCATATTCCTCTCCCTGTAAACATAATGAATTTCCAGGTTATCAAAAGAAACCACTATTCTTTGTATCTCTTCGAAAATAGGAAGAAAAAGGTTGTTTTGGAATTTTTGTGTTTTTCTAACCCAATTCACAACTATTTTTGAATCACAAAACATATGAATAGAGATGGCATTTTTTTTTTTTGAAGATAGGAGAAGCAATTTCAGAGACATCAATTCTGCATAATTATTGGATCCAGGGACCAACCCCATCTTTATTTTCAATCATACANCCCCCCCCCCCCCCTCACATATTTGGTTCCTATTTTCGGATGCACCATCGAAAAAAGTCCACGACCTCTGTTAGTCCACCCTTTCTTCCTAAAATACCCTTCTAGTCATCTTATCTTTGTGTTGTGGAAAGTGATCAAGAATATTAATACATTGAGCAGCAGAAACTTTAGGAGGCCTTTTCTTATTTTGAAAAAGTTGAGTGATTTCTAGCAAGCCAAGTAACCTAGCAAACTAGAAGTGGAAGAGATCTTACATCTTTGTTATTGTAGTTGGAGGCCTGGTTTCTCTAGGAATCCTCGATCCTCTGCAATTACCAAGAGAAATACTTCCCCTTCACTCTAGATTCCTCTTGCCATACCTTCTTAATGAAGGAGCAAAGAAATAAAAGGTGATCTTGGGATTCCTCTTCAACTTTTCACAGTGGGCACCATCTTGGACCTGCTATTTTCCTTTTCTTCAGTACCTCCGAGGTAAGAAATATTTTGACTAACAACCACATAAAAATATTGGAATTGAGTGGAAAATTTATCTTCCATGTCCCTTTCCACCACCAGTCGGGATCCCTAAAGTGCATGTCAACATTCGGCTGAATGTAACCCATTTTTGGAGTATATACTCTGAGAGGAACCAAAGACCATACCATCTCATCTTCCCTATCCAATAAGCGAATATGTTCCAACTTCAAATCCCTTTTGTATTTTTCCCATATCCCTTCAAATTCTTCCTCCTAGCCCATCTGAAGGTGAGTATGAAATTCTTGTGACCATATAGTGGTTCAAACAAGATCTCCTACCTCAGAAAGGTAAACCAACCCCTTTTCTTGGAGACGTTGGATCAAGGGTTCTGGAAGAAGATGTGCTCCTCCACTACCTAGACAGGGATCCTTGTTGTTAGGTAACTGAATAGATATGAAGCTAAATATCAAAATAAACCCACAATATCAACAAGAATAATCCAAACCATTCACCAAATACTGAACACAAGAAATAGATAAAACCCTTGATGTAGGGTAACACAAGATATTATTCCTTAAGGAAGGACTAAATTCCTCAAGAAATCATTTATTGTACAAATACAATATTTTTCACCATGTTTTATTACATTGCCTGCACTTATTTATATAGCTCTCTCTATCTCTTATGAACCTTCTAGAGAGCCTTCTCACATTTATTACATCTAACTACCATAGTGGGTATTTATTAATATAGTGGACCTAGTCCACCTTACATTGAATAAACACATTATCATACATTAAATGACTTACACTAATAATACATAACCACATTCACATTGCATACCTCCCTAGTTATACTACATTTCATCCCCCTTCACATTTTTCATCCTCAAAACACGAGAAAAAACATACAATATGATCAACTAAGCAATGTAGCCAACTGATACCAAGTACAACACTCCATCCATCCCAATGGAAGTTGAACATGATGTCCAACTTCTTCCTTGTGACCTTGACCTTGTTCCACCTCATGTTGATGTTTCCATGGACTTGGTTCTCTACATTGATGTCTTCCTATAGTGTTGGTAGGCTTCCATGCACCTCTAGATTGGTTTCCTTTATGGTTCCTTGTTGATCCATGAATGTGTCGATGCTCACGACCTTGCCTTGATGATTTTTGTTTCTTTATATGATGTGGATGGAGATATACAACAACTGTAGAATTTTTTTTTGTTTTCTTCAAATCAGCTACACATTGTTCCTTTGGGTCACTGACCACCTGTTGGGCCCCAACAACCCCCTTATTTATTTTTAATCAAAATCTAGGGCCCCTCAAAATTTTACTTGGATTCTTTGTTTTTTTTTTCCTTTGACTTGATTGAATTGGTATTGCTTTTCTTTGTTTCGACGTTGGTTTGAGCTTATATTCTTTTCTTTTTTGGGGTTTGAATTTCATGAAATTCAAATGCCATTTTGTTTTTCTTTCTACATATTTTTTATGTTGATGGATGAGCTTCATAATTTGGGAGTTTGTTATTACCTCTTCCTTATTGAATTTATCTTCTATGAGAATGCATTGGTTGAAGACATAGATTAATAACAATTATTTTACAAGAAGAAAGTTTATTGTGACACATCTTTTCTATGGCATTTGTTCACATTTGATCAAATTTGAATGAGGGAGAGATGAACATAGAAACCTTAATTTAAGCTAAAACATTAATTTGTATCAACTATTTACTTTCGTTTAAATTATGATTATGTTTTTGTCTTTTTCTCATTAGAAATCATTTTCAATAAATCATTTGGTAGGTTTAATTAATTAAATTATTTTCTGAATTTTCATCCCATTTCAAAATAAAAATAAAAAATAAAAAAAGAATTATCTATCATTTGTTTGATTTTGTGAAAACCCTAAATTAACATTTTTCTCCTTTCCATCAAATTGAAGCTTCTAGAATTTTAAGATCATATTTGAAAGGAGAATATAAACAATATTTGTTTAGAACTTATAGTTAGTTTAAATTCATTTTAATTTTATTGTTCTAGATTTTGTTTTATTCACAATTTCTAGGTTATTAATTTGGTTTCTTTTTGTTTCACGGGTTTCTATTATCATTTATTTGATACGGATCTGATCATGGCTTGATTTTATTATCTAAATACGCTCAAGATAATTGATCCAAAAATAATATTGGATTGCAGCAAATAATTTATGAGCAACAACAAATAAGATTTTGAAATGCATTCAAGAATAGACAAACGATTTTGCGGGACTGATTGCAGCCAAACCATGAGGAATCTAAAGAAACGGTTGAAACATCATCTCCGAAATGGACCCATTTAGCTTACTCCCGAGATTTTTCCCAAACAAATGCACGATTTGAGAGATATTGTTGTCTCTTTACGAGGCAAATTTCAGGTGGCGGAAATTATTAGTGATGCCCAGACTATTTATTCATAGCATAAATATATGAGAAAGTTTAGAGCCTAGGGAGATAGAAGAAATTCATAAGAGGATTTTGATCCTTTATTTTTTGTATATTATCTATTTTGTAAACTTTTTATTTTCAAATGAAGTAACGAATGGTTGGAATTTTGGGGGAATGGACGAGTATTTTCGAAGAATAATTTGAAATTCCAGATTGCTTAATTTTTTTTGTCCTGTGAGTAAAATGGTTTTATTTTCATTATAATATGTTCATATTCTTTGAGTAATTGATTATGCATTCATTTAAATTATATTTAGTCTGTTTTATCAATACATGGTTAATTTATATCATTTATGTATTAATTTTTTCAATCTTTAAGAGTCTATTATCCCAAAAAATCTTCTTAGACCATATGATGAACGTATTTTGTTGAAACTATATGAGAATGTAGTTTACTCTTTGGATTTCGTCCTGTGTATACTATGCAATGTATTTTCATTGTCTTCTCATGTAATTTCTTGATGTGAAATTTTATCTGTCTCGAATTAGATTTAGTCGTTTCTGCACATAATATTTTATATCACGCTTTTCTTTATGTTTTTCATTATCTTTTGGTTTATTTTATATCTGTGATTGATCATCTATTCAAATATTTTGATTTTACATCTGATGCTAGATAGCTGGTAACACCATTCCTGAGAATTGGAATTTCTTTCATTTTTAGTTATTGGACATTTCAAGGTCACATGATATATAATTATTTGTCTTTTTGTTGTCATAAACTTGCTCCAGAATATGAAACACTTCCTTGAATTTCTTCAGGAAGTATTATGTGTGCTTCTATCATAGGTATTCACTCGACACAAGACAAGGGGAGTTCATACAAATGCAGAGAGATGAATTTAGTTTATTACTGCTAATCAGCTATAGGTTAGTTAGTGTATTATTTGTTTAATTTGTTGATTTGTGAATGAAAAGTGATTGCATCATTTAAACGTCAATTTTCTTTGTCTATTTTCATTATATCATTTACAATCATGTTCATTCATTGTTCATTTAGAGTATTAGAGTAATTTTGTTTGTTTTTAATCTTGTTTAGATCCATTATCTTAAAACAAATATTTTCACAAGGATTTGGACAAATCTTGTAAATTGTATATAACCATTGTATATAAACATTGTTAGTTAAACATTTGTAATTAAAGTGTTGACTTTTAGAGTGGTATTTTTAGTTAGTTCACATATTTTAAATTGTTTTAGGATCTTAGTTGGCTAACGAAGCCATAAAACCCGTCAGGGTAGATTATATCAAATGGCTTGGGTTAAGTAGACAACCCCGGACCGGATCTTCCCTTCCTATTGATGGTGTGTCATAAAATTCCATCAACAAATGGCACTAGAAGGAGGGTTGAGGTAAAATTAATGATTAAATTTTTTACCCCTCAATGTTTCATAATTCCAGATTTATAAATTCTTCTTTTGTGTCATCTTGAAATGCAATAGAAGAAAGGCCTGACTGACAAGCTAGCCTTCCAAGAGACTTTTTTTTTAATGTATTTAATTTCCCATGGCTCCCCAAATCACTGTGTGGAACATGATTTCCACTTCTCATTACCTGATATTCCCAATGAGACAATCTCTTGCTTGTCCAAACTCACCTTTGATGGTGGGGGGGATGTATCTGCAAAATACCATCTTAACAAGTTTTGTTGTAAATGCATCAAGCATGATATTTTTGATTTTAAGGTTTTATGCAGATTGTTCTCTTTTACTTTTAGGGGTCGGATTAAACATTAGTTTGAGTCTTTTCCAACATATCACATTATTGATTGGTTTCAATTTGTAGAGGAATTTTTAGATGCTTTTGAAATCTATGATTACAATCATTTATGTGAAGAATTTCAGGCTTTACTAATCAATGGAAATTCATCTTCAGAGGTATTTTTAACAAGCAGCCATCATGATCTTTGTAAGTTTCAACTTGATGACATGTCATTTGTACTAAATCTCCTCTCTGATGTTTGTGCCCTTTTCATCCAACCATTTTCAATCGCAAATAATGAATCAGTTACAAATCCTATCACTCAATTGTGAGAAGAATTTTTGCAAGATGAGAGGAATCCATCCAAAAATATTGAACAAGCAAGTGAGGTCGAATCTGTTTAAAATGTTCTTATCGACAATCAAACTAGTTTTTCCTCTGAAGCATTGTATATTCAGTCCTCAACCATCGTGGAAGAAGATTTGATGTTGGGTCAAGGTGAATGTTTATATTCTTCTAGCTCTTACTCTAATCAGTACTTAAATTCAATTATTGAAGAACACTTAGGTGATTAAAATGATCTTAAGCATTCTAACATTCCTATGAAACCGATTAGAGATGTAAATATATAATTTGAAGAAAAAACTTTAAACCTTCATCCACAAATCATACCTTATCCACAAGAAATATTGGTTGTTTGTCATGAAAAATTTGAATTGTCTGTCATACATGAGACAAATTTAGACGATCTTATTATGTTAAAGGATTTCACCAAAACAAAGTGAAAGTGTTAAGGAAAGTGAAGAGGAGTGTCTTGAGAATACCATTGTTAAATATCATAGCTCAAGAGATTCTTTTCATATGCTCATTTCTGATTCTGTTTACTCTTTATATCTTGATCTCTTCTTAGATTCTGGTGGACATGATACTTTACCCACATTATCTTACTCTTTTCCATCACAATTAGAGCTTTTACATATGCAAATATTTGGTGAAATTAATTCTGAACATAACCTTTATGAAGTCAGATTTGACGCTCTTTCACTTTCATCACTTGCATGGAAAAAAGACATGTTGCAAGATGATTTTACACGATTTGTTTTTGAAAAAGACAATGCACTCATTCTCATGGAGATCAAATATTCTACATTGCATATTCATTATTTGGTTAGTTCAAATTTTAATGATTATGCTTCACGTTTTGAAACGATCTATCTCATCAAAGGAATTGTTCAAACCAATAATATAATTGATGTCATGAATCCTCTTAGGATGTGTTCCCCATTGATAGATCTAGTTCATCGAAGTCATAGTTTGTATCTTAATTTTTATGACAGGATCTTAGATACATCCTTATGGGGTTTCCTTTCAAGTACTTCCATGTGAATCATTCTTTTCTTCATATGAAGTTGGTTCCCAATAGTGCACTGCTAATTTGTGTTATGCTTTTCATTTTAGACTGTAGATCTTATATCACATAGATTAGATCTTGTTTTATCTTTCTTTTATGGAAGTGGTCTTTTCACTCATACTTTTTAATGAGACTAATCTACTTAATAGTACCATTTAAAAAAAAATTCCTATTTATTGGACATTAATAAAACTCTATTATGCCATATTAACTAGTGTTTGTAGTTATTGCATTGGATTTCTAGTGTACGGAACATCTAGGATCATGCCCATGATGGTTTCTACTTGCATTTGGTCATTAGGGTTCTTTATATACAATTTCCTTTTTATTTATTTTATTTGTTTTGATTAATATCATTTCAAATAGTTATCACAATTGTGTGCAATCAAAGCACAACTTCCTAAGGCTTGATGCTAGTATTACACTAGTTAGAAAGGAAAAAAAGTGTTTCTAGACAATTGCATGTCTCTCTCATGTCCATGGATGCTTCGTTGACTTCACAACTTGGATGTCAATTCTGTAGAGGTTGATATGGTTGTTGAGTCTAATAAATTCCATATTTTTATCAACCTTTTCCTTAAATTTTAATCATTTTACACTTTTTTTGTAAGTATTAAGGCCATTTTTATGCTTATATGTGAGATTAAGCTCAACATTTTCCAACACATTTATTTTAGTATTTTAGATGACTTTATGATTAAATATTAGAAAAATAACATGTTTTCACTTATCCTTGAAAGTTGGGTGAGTTTGATGATGTTTACAGGTATATTTGGAGATTCTAACAATGTCAAATTTTACCACTTAGCCTCAAATTAGAATTTCTAATTCAATCCTTAAAGACTGCATGAAGATTTGGGAGGATCACTCAAGTATCATGGATGTATAAGAATAATGTAAGATTTGTTATCAAATATTTTAGAGAGATTTGTGGGAATGTTTTTAAAGTTATTACTTGTTAGTTATTAGCAAATGGTTGTCACCACATGAGAGATATGTGGATCTGAATTTATTATTGGTTGTCTTAGTTTTTTATAAATAAGAGTGACTTATCTAATCCAAGGAGATGACTCTTATAGTATGTCCATATTATGATGGAATAGAATAAAGTTCTCGGCATTTCTCTTGACATAATTTGTTGTTATTTAGTTCTATGTATTGATTTACTTTACAATGTTGTAGAGTAGTTTTCTACCTTGTTCTTGGGAGAATTGAGCTCAATCCAAATGGATAATGGTAGTCTTTTATTTCATTTCTTTTTATTTAATTTTTAATTTGATTTCATTAACAATCTTTTCATTTTGAATATTAGTTTTGTTTTAAGCAATGATTCATGGAAAAAAGATGTGCCTAATTCATACATGATCGTCCTTTCAAGTACATGATCATTTCCAAGTATGGTTAATATTGTTTTTTATTTATGAAGTGTGGTGTGATTAGTTAAATTCATTTATCTTCATTTATTTTCCATGATCATCTTAGGTAAATCATACCGCAAATAACATAATTATGCACATACAATTCTCGGATTTCACGAGTCTATGAACTCCTGATTGATAATTTAATGTAACAAAATTTACGCATATAAATAAGCTAAAATTTTGGCACCATTTTGAGGGAGATGCTAAAGGAATTGTGTAATTTGTAGTTCTAGTTTCATGCATTTTTCATATTTTAGAAAGTATTTTGCATATATGGAGACAAAGATGGTAAGATGAAAAGACGACCTTGCCATAAATTGTTATGGTATAATATCCTAACACATTCACTATAAATAGATCTATAGTGAGTCTCTCTTTCACCAAATTCAAATCATGATAAATAGAATTCATGAATAGATTTAGATATATTTTTTGATAATTTCGATTATTTTTCACTTGTGGTGCAGTCAGAACCATTTCATCCACTAACCTATTGGTAGGAAGATATATAGGAGAGGGCATTCATTTGAAGGAGGAATAAAAACGATGAGTAGGACATTTTCAAAAGGACAATTAAACACTTCAAGGTACAATATTGATTCTTTTTTGTACAAATTTTCATTATAAAGTGACACTTGCTACAAATCCATCAAGGCTATATTTAAGATCTAAAGATGGGTATTGGAAAATTTTAGGGAATTAACTTATAACATAGTTATAAATACACCCATCAATAATCTCACATACTTAAATCATTTTTTTTTTGAAAAAAAACGGTAATTTTTATTTTTTTTAATAAATGGATTTCGAAAAACTCTATAAAAAAAAGTTGTGATGGTCGATATTTGAGGGAATAAAATTGATAATTAAAAAAAAATGTTTATAAGGGAGAACTATCTTCGAGTATAGTTCAATACACAATTTGGATCACTCAATTTAGACTTTGTATGAAAAAGTTATTCATACATTAGTGATTGTCTATCCTAAAAACAACTTAATAAAAACTATGCCTCTTAGGTATGTTTAATAGTATTTTTGGGATACCAATTAAAATTCATATTAAAAAATATTTCTAAATGATATAGATAAATGAATCTGATTTAATATCCAAGTGTAATCACATCGATTTGACATCAAACAAGAAATCTAGGTTGAAAATACTAACTATTGGTCTAGGAACATTTTCATAAACAACTCTAGTAAGCAGGTTGTTCCTCACTATGTTTAATACATCAATTCAAAACCTATTTATACTAGAGATATCCCTATGAATATAATTCAATATGGATGTTTAATCACTTGAATCAGTTATGAAATGAATATTTTATCAATGAAATACCATTGGGAGGTCTAAGCAAACCACCACTTCTCAACAGGTAAATTTTTTTTTATTTTATTCTTCTTATATCTTCTTTGGATTTGTTTTATATACATTGTTTGTATTTATTTTGTGTGTTTATTGTAAGAATAAATACCTATCACCTTTATTCCCCCACCATATCACATTTTATTGCAGGAAAATGTTTATTTTTTGCAGGTCCCCGAAGGATCCAAGGGGTCAAATCGATGGACGAGTGGTTTTAAAAAAACAAATTTTGAAGAATCATGAACAAGGGTGACATTCAAGTCAATCAAGTAATGTTGAACAAGCCATGTACAAAGCAAAGGTTCCTTAGAACTTGCTACAAATGCTTCATTTGTTAACCAATAGCATCAAGATTACCAAAAATATCAAGATGGATCGAGATTAAGATGAAGGTTAATGAAGATGAAGATCAGTACTAAAGAGACTCAAATCCATGCCATGACATATCATATTCATCGTGCCATTACTATCGAAGGAAACTTTCCAGAAGCGTATTGTTAATTATGTCATCCACCAATATGGTATGCTCATAACCAAGTTACCAAATTAAGAGAACTTTGACCTCAGAACGAGAACTCTAGCCCTTAAAACCCATATTTTTGCATAAAAATAAATTAAAATCAACCCCCAAATCAAAAAATGTTGCTACCGACAGCACCATTTTTTGTAACCCGGTTAAGATTACAACTTTTTTCAAGAATGGTCTTAAACGATCAAATGGTTGCTCAAAAAAACTTTAAAATGAACCCCCAAATAAAAAAGTGTTGCTACTAATAGTGCCACTTTTTCTAACCGAGTCAAAATTACAATTTTTTTCAAGCATGGCCTTAAAACGTAAAATAGTTGCTTAGAAAAATCAATAACTAAATAAAAATGTGACGCTACCTGAAGCAAAAAAAAAATTCTAAACATTAAAATTGCAACGACTTACGACCTAATTAAAATTTTGGCCTTGACAACAAATCCGTACGCAAATAAAAATCCCAAAATTGCAGTCTAAATGGTCACTTGAAACTTTATTTACTAACTTTTCTTTTCTAATTTACATTAAAAACAATAAAGAAAAAAAAAATTAATGAAGACAAAAAGACACATTTAAAAAAATATATTGAGAACCCAAATAAAAAATAAAAAAAATTAACAAAAGGGTGAAAAAATAAAATAAAAAGTAATGAAAAAAAATTAAAAATTTTCCAAAAAAACAATAATTTAAAAAAAATAAAAATTAAAAGAATAAAAAATGACCCAAAAAAATGTATGGCCCCCAAAAAATTTAAAATGATGAAAAAAAAAAAGATTAAAAACAAAATCTTGAAAACTAACTAAGAATCCTCAAGGATTTTTGCTCCAATATGGGTATGACTATTAATACTGATAAAACTAAGGTCATCATTATTAAATCCAATAAGATCCTTTATGATACCTTTGTATATGAAAACAACAACTTGGAGGAAGTGACTTCAAACAAATATCTTGGAATTGATATTCACCACAAGCTCAATTGGAATTATAGCTTTGAGAAAAGGATTATTGGGGGATGGAAAGCTTATTATGGCCTTGAAAACAATTGTAAATCAATTGATCTTTGGAGTTGGGATAAGAAGAAAATCCTCTTTGAGACTCTTGTTACACCTTTTATTCTTTATGGATGTGAAGTCTGGGGTTGTAGTATCTCTCATGAACCCTGGAGAAAGATAGAGAAAATACACAAGAATTTTATAACCTATAATCTCAAAATTATAGGAAATGTGCCCTATCCCATCCTCCTCTTAGAAACAATCTTCTCCCCCATTGAGACAATGGCTATAACTAGATACCTAATATATAAGAACAAGTTAAACAACATGGAACACAAGAGGCTACATAAAATTGCTTCAAAATCAATTCATAACCACCATCCACTCAAGCGAGGATGGCATAAAGACGCCCGGTCTTGGATAAACTATTGGGGAATCAAATAAGAAACCATTTCGCAGAATAAAGATACTATTAAAAAAAACGTCAAATCAAAATTTAAGGAAAAAATGTGGTGTGATAAAGAGTTATTGGAAAAAAGAAAATTAAGGTATTATAAAGATGTAATCAACCCTAATCTAGAAGATCAAAATTATCTATCTATTTTGCCAAGTGTAAAGAAAAAAATAAGCATTGCTAAGATAAGAACAAATTCTCATGAGCTTCACAGTGAAACTAGGCATTGGTCAATTCCTAAAACACAATGGGATGAAAGAGTGTGTCACCTTTGTGACACTAAGAAGGTTGAAGATAAAAATCACTTTCTCTTAGATTGTCCATCCTATACCCATATTAGATCTCATTTTAAAAATATTTATCACACTACCAATCTTCCTAACCTCTTAACTCAACAAAAGTATGGTGATCTTGGAAAGCTTCTCTTAATGCTTTTCGAGAATAGAAACAAAATTCTAAGAATCACAAGTAATCACTTAC
>WSFP011526828.1:0-12234 GCA_009831015.1 Picea engelmannii | reverse complement strand
AACAACATCAGTTTGAGGTATTTATTATCATTATTATGTTGTGTTCATTATTGTTATATTATTCATTTTTATTATGCTGAACATGTTATTCATTATCATGCTGCTCATTTTTAAATTTGGCTGAACAATGAATTGTTATTATGATGAATAGCGAACATAAAAGAAATTATGATAACATTTCTATATGTAGATTTTTGTTTGGTAAGGCTCTGTTTGGAAAGACCTTACACATGGTATCATAGTTGTAGTTTAAAATATGGGGCCAAGGGCTTACATACCCACCCATCCTCTTGACTCTAGACTCAAAGCTATGTCATGTGTCATGTAAACAACCCTAGAAAAAAAAAACTGAAACCCTTTAATTACAACCCTTGAAACCCTTTCCAACAATTGGAAAAAACAGCCCTGAAACCCTATAAAAATTTAAAACTGTTGACCTATACAAGTGAAATATTTCACCTGTACAAAGGAAATCCATGAAAGATAGAAATAAATATATATTGGAGTGTAAAAAAATAAATCTAGGCCTGAGGGCCAAGCTCCACCTTACCTGCAAGCCAAGCACACAATTTTTTTTAACACAGATCTATATAAATAATATGCAATATATATATATATAAGAAAAGAAAGGTAAAATCTAATATTGGTCTCATTATCACATCGATCCCAATCTCCACAAATACAACTGGTACCAAGTTTCAAGCCTACCAAGTCACAAGAGAGCATCCACATAAGGCACAAGGAGAAAGCCCAGGAAGCCAAAATATTGCACTATATATAAAATGAAGAAAAATAAAATATAAAATGAAGAAAAATAAAAATAAAAAATAATAATATGGCGAGCTTGGTGCCCAATATCCAAACTAATTCCATCAACTATCATCCATGAAGCACATTCAACACATAACATTTAAACAAATCCTAATGCATGAGACCAAGCACCAAAGCACAATGAGAAGCCCACAAGGGGCGTTCTATTGGCACTATGTTATATCAAAGTCTAGCAACCAATACTAAGTGACAAGCATCGAACCATGAAGGAGGATCCAATGGGTTAAGTTCATACGATACATCCAATAAACGAACTAGTATTAATACATAGCTTCTCTTCTCTGCCTACATCAATGTCTCTCTTCTCTCATCTCCTTGAGATTTCTGATCTTTTTCTCTCCCTCTTCATGCACACCTTGGATTTCTTTCACTATCTCTGATATACATGTATGTTCCTTGCATCTGTTGCGCTTTATGTTATGTGTCCTCTTTCCAGTCTATGCACTACACCTCTTCTGTGTGTTTCATCTCCTGCCCACAACATTCTATTTCCCCATGTGTAATTCCTCTCCAAAAAATCAACCTCCACTTCTCTGATCTGCATATATTTATAATGCTAATTCCTCTGCCAGATCATACAACTAACTCTTCATCCCCTCTGGCAGTTACGTTGAGTCTACTCTTCATCCATGGCCATTATGCTAAGGTTCCTTAGCCTCTCCGACAGTCGAGACACTTTGTCTTCTCTGGCGTTATTGAATCTCATCATCATCAGTGGGTGCTATGATGAGATTCATTAGATTCTCTGGAAGTCGATACTCTTTGTCCTCTCTTTCATAGTTGTTCTTATCCTCTCTGTTTCAGTTACAGACTTCAAAACTTTCCCATTTGTCAATTGCCTCTATGATGAGTCTTCATTCCACTGAAAGTTACCTCGAGGTTCTTCGGCTCCTCTAGCAATCAACGAATCTCTTCATCATCGTTGGACGTTATCCTGAGATTCCTTGGTTTCTATGGTAGTCGAGACTCTTCGTCTTCTCTGTCGATCACCATGAAGCCTCTTCGAATTCTCTGTGCAGAAAAAAATCTGTGGTTTCTGGCAGTTTCCCCCAAGATCCACCACATGCTCATTCTCTTGGCACCTTTTCCCTTTCTGCGAAAAACAACTACACAGTGGGCGCTAGATTTTTTGGCTAAACCCCTTCCTTTCATGTGTGGCCTCAGGCGGTGACCACAACCTATTCAAGAGTTGTTTCATGATTTTTCATTTTGGGGTTTCTCCCGTGAGTCTCCTTGACTCCTTCCTCTAGAATTCTCGGTACCTGGAATGGAGCCTAGCTATGCTAGCTCCTTCCACTCATGTGACCACTGGTGGTGACCACACCCTACGTTATAAGGTGCTTTGTGATTTCTCCTTTCGGGGATTCTCACATGAGTCTCCTTGACTCCTCATATTGCGAACACCAAAATGAATCTTGGCTACTCTAGCTCCTCCCTCTAACTCCCAATGATGTGACAATGAGTTATGACCACTCGCCAATCAAATGAGTGCTTCGCTCTCCAGATCAATGGTCCATATCATTTTTTGATCCAACGGATTTGATCATGTTGTGACCTCGCATATCGCGAGTTCCCTCAACACTGCCTTTAACTTTCCTGATTTGCGAGTCAGTGAAATCCCAATCGCTTACCACGTGTCCTCTGGATCCAACGACTAGGATCATGTTGTGACCTTCCATATTGCAAGTTCCAGTAACTCCTTCCTCTGTAATTATTGATCTGTGAAACATCGAAATGAATCCATATCATATCAATGGTCGAGATTTCGCATTGATCCAATGTCTATCCTCTGCCCCAGGACTTCAGCCTTCAGGACTTTGGGGGAGTGATGAAGCTAAAAATCCCAAAGAAAAACTCTTAGAGTGATGTCATTCTTGCTTCACTCAATGATGTGTCATGAGTCGAGTGGCTGCCACATGCCACTCAGATTTGTGATTTCCAGTGGCTTGAGATGCTGAATCAACTTGACACTTTTCCACTTTTCCTTGTATGATTGCGCCACATGTCCTTGCTGACGTAGGTTCTCATGATCTACCTCCTGGATCTGAGGAACTAGTTTAGTCCTCGATCCAACGGCTCAGATATTTTCGAAATTTCATGTATTGTGAGTTGGAAGGCTAGGCCCCTCCTTCCTTTGACCTTTCAATTAGCGAAATGTTGATCTATAGCCACATGTCTTTCCCGAAGATGGACAATCCTCCTACTTTCAGGATTTTGTAAGCCCGCTTCACCTTGCACTTTAAATATTGTGCATGTTCTCGTGGATCCAATGACGTTCAGTCCCCATGCTTGGATCTAATGCCCTAGATCTATCCTCCATCAATGCGCTCCTCCTGTCTAGACTTATGATGTCTTCTGAGCCTATTTTCCATCAAATGACAGGCGCACTCTGCCTGTGTTTTTCTTTCCTATAACCATACCATATTGTTCTTTCCATCAATGAAAAGAATGCTCTGCCTGTAAACATGCCAACAATATCCCCATTTGGCATTGATGGAAACCTTGAATGGTTGCGCTAATCTGTTTGGACCTCCAACTATAACATCCGGTCTAGACCACTCATTTTCTCCCCCTTTGACATCAATGTCAAAGAAAACATGCTCCCCCTAAGATGTTGCGTTATTTTTTGGAGGGATCATATATTCAACCAATACATACTCCCCCTGATAGGATGGACTCTCTTAGGTTGATAACGATATCATGCCCAACTTCTGGCGTAGATACTCAAACTGAGATTTTGCAAGCGATTTAGTGAAGATATCAACAATCTGTTCTTTGGATGGAATATAATGCACAAAGACCATAGAGTTGGTTACATGTTCCCTGAAGAAGTGATACTTGATGGGTATATTCTTGGTCTTAGAGTGAAACACAGGGTTCTTTGATAGACTAAGTCACTGGTATTATCACAGTGAATTGGGATCGGTGGAGTACATTTTACTTCTAGGTTTGCAAGTGTCTGAATCATCCACAATACTTGAGTGCAACATGTAGCAGCTGCAATGTATTCAACATATGTAGTTGATAAGGAAATGGAAACTTGCTTCTTACTCAACCATGATACAAGGGAATCTCCTAAGAAGAAGGCACCTCCACTCGTGCTTTTCCTTTCATCAACACAATTAGCCCAATCAACATCTGAATATACTAATAGTTGAAAAAACTGAGTCCTAGGATACCATAGGCCATAGTTCATGGTTCCTTTCAAATATCTAAATATTCATTTGACAGCTAACAAATGACTTTGTTTAGGTGTGTCCTGATGCCTCCCTACTATTCCAAAAACCTGCATTATGTATGGACGAGATGTTTTGATATACAATAAGATGCCTATTATAGAACTATATGAACTCTGATCAACATCAGGTGAATCATCATCCTTGCTTAACTTACATCCAATGACCACAGGTGTGCTAATAGGTTTAGAATATTCCATCTGAAACCTTTTCAACATTTCCCTTAGATATTTTTCTTGAGAAATAAATATTCCTTTAGACTTCTGAGTAATTTGTAGGCCAAGAAAAAATGGCAATTTCCCTATCATAGACATTTCAAACTCAGACTGCATGGCATAAGAAAACCATTTTACCAATGAAGCATTATTACTACCGAAGATGATGCCATCGACATAGACCACCACAATGAGAAGATCATTACCTTTTTTTTATATATATAGATTTTTGTCAATTGTTCCTCTCTTGAATCCTTTGTCTTGTAGATATGTATCTAGTCTGTGATACCAGGCACAAGGGGCTTGTTTTAACCCATATAAATATTTCTTCATATTCCAGACAAGGTCAGGGTTATCTGACAATTGGAAACCCTCTGGTTGTTCCATATAGACTTCTTGGTTTAAATCTCCATTTAGAAAAGATGACTTGACATCCATTTTATAGACTTTAAACTGTTTATGACAAGCATAGGAAAGAAACATTCTAATAACTTCTAGTCTTGCTACGGGCGCACATGTTTCATCAAAATCCAGTCCTTCTATTTGAGAATACCCTTTATAGACCAATATGGCTTTATTCCTGACAATTTGTCTTGCTCATTCATCTTATTTTTTAGACCCATTTTGATCCTATTATATTTTTGTCTATTGGCCTAGGAACTAGGTCCCAAGTGTCATTCTTTTCAATATGGTCCAGTTCTTCATTCATAGAGTTTAACCAATTTACATATTTACTGGCCTCATTGAAGTTCTTGGGTTCCACCATCGATATGAAGGCTAAATTTGATTTCTCACTATTTTTTATTATCTTTCTCCTGGTTTGTACACCTTTGTCTTTTTCACCAATTATCTGACTTGCAGGATGATTCTTTTGAGTAATTCTGGAGGAGGAATTTGATGTTGTCTGCTGATTTGAGTCTGCTTGAATATTTTCATCTTCATTTGACTCAGATTCTTCTTGTTATATTCTTGTACATGTTCATATTCAACTTCATCTATATCCTTTGTTGTTGATTCAGTATCGTTAACCTCTCTTACTGTGATTCCTTCATCAACTTTTATGTCAATACAATCAACCAATTTATGCAGCCTCTTATTATAGCATCTGTATCCTTTACAATTTGTGGCATACCCTAAGAATATGACTTCATCAGTCCTGTCATCATACTTGCCAAGATTCTCATCATTATTCTTTATGTAACACTTACTCCCAAAGGCTTTGAAGTGTTTGATTGAAGCAGGTTTCCCATACCACAGTTCATAAGGTGTCTTGTCACTGTGTGGTCTGAGGTGGGATTTGTTAAGAACATGGAATGATGTGTGTATTGCTTATACCCAGTAGATTTGACCAATGTTCTTCTCATTCATCATTGACCTGGCCATTTGCTGCACTGTTTTGTTTTTCCTCTCAACTACTCCATTTTGTTGTGGAGTTCTTGGGATTGTGTATTCTCTCTTGATCTCATGTTTATCACAGAATTCCTTGAAATAACTTGACATAAATTCTCCTCCTCTATATGAACTTACTACCTTTAACCTGTTTCCTATTTGATTCTCAGTTAAGGCTTTAAATATTTTAAATTTCTCAAATGCTTTAGCTTTTTCCTTGAGAAAGACAACCCAAGTAAGTCTGGAGTAATCATCAATGATCAACATGAAGTAGTTTTCTTTCCTTGTTCCTTCCTGTCTTGATGGTCCACATAAATCCATATGAACTAGTTGGAGTGGTTTCTCTGTTGAAGTAGAGCTCTTGGATTTAAACTGTGTCTTGGTTAACTTTCCTACTTGGCAGGGTTTACACATAGAATCTTGTGGCTTTGATATTCTCGGAAGATCTTTTACTACCTCAAGATTTTTGAGCTTGATTAAGTGGTCAAAGTTTAGATTTCAAGTCTCCTATTCCATAACCAAATATCATCATGTTTTCTTAGATGGCACTCTTCTCTATCTTCTTTCAACACATATACATTATTTTCTATCCTTATGCCTTTAGCCACCACTTGTCCTGAGTTTACAGACTTTATCTTGTAGTCCTTGGAAGTGAACACCACTTCACATCCTCTGTCACACATTTGACTTACACTGAGAAGATTATGTTTCAGCCCATCTACCAGTAGAACATATTGGGATTTTCCTTTTCCATTACTCATATTCACCAGTCATTTACCCTTGATTTTACTTGGAGCATCATTTCCAAATGTTACATTTATTGATTTTCTTTCACTTAGAGATAGAAACTTACCTTTGTATCCCGTCATATGTTTGGAGCATCCACTGTCTATATACCAAGGGTTCTTTTGTCTCTGAGTTGACAACAATAATCCACACTTGTCACTTTCTTTATTCTTCCAAACCTTGACATTTTCAGCAGGGGAACTCAGATCTGGTTCATAGTTCTTTAAGCGACAGTCAACAACTTTATGTCCATAGCTATGATAGATGTAACATTCTGGTTCATTGAATAAAGGATCATAACAATTTATATTCTTAACCTATGTCCTTTTCCCAACCATGAAGTGACTTACAGTCTGTGGTGGTTTGTTACTTGGTTGTCTCATTCTTTGTTTTGGCAGATATCTATGCCTTGAATGTCTTGATTGCTCATATCTAAATTTTAAAGAACAATTTACAGTTTTGTGATCAAAGTTGGAACAGAAAAAATAATATCCATAGAAAAATCCTTGGTACCTGGAAAATGGTTGTCTTGTTTGAGAAGGTCGATTTCTTCCATGCCGATGATTTCTTTGAACAAAGAGTACATTATTTCTTTGATCTACATTTTCAGTTCTGCTAATCCTCCTGGGCAAATGATTATCTTCTTTTGTTTCTGCAGATTTGTTGTTGTCATAGGTTGTAGATTTGACAAAATTGATGGGTTCTTTGTTGCTTGGCTAATCACTACTTGATCCCTCTTCATAACCCAAACCTGTATCCAGCTTTGGGTTTCTTTGTTGATTCAGAATAGTGGCCAATTCTTCTGAGGCTCTGATACTTGACAAATTCTGATGATACAAGGCTTGAAACTTCTCCAACTCTTTCCTAGTTTTCACTACTTCTTTTTCCAGAGCTTCACATCTTGCCATCTTTTCTGATAACTGTTGTTTCATACTTTCTTTGATTTTATTTGCCTCTTCTAATTCCACTTTTAGCATGAAAAAGTCTTCATTAGGTTCTTTACTTCCTTTCTTGAACTATATCAACAATTGTTTTTGTTTTCTCTTCTTAATTTCGAGTCTATCAATCTCTTCCACTGCACTGATCAGTTCTCCTTCCAGGTCAACCACGGCTTCTTCATTTTCAACATTACTTCTTGTGATTTTATTATCATAATACTTTTGGGCCATAAGAATAAATTCATTGATATTATCTTCACACAAGGAGTCACTATCTGTGTCCTCTGAAGAGTTATCATTGTTTACACAAACAAAATTCTTTTTACCAAATATCTTGGGTTTGAACTTCTTCTCACCTTCATAGTTCCGATCCTGTTTCTTGTGTGGAAATTTAGATGAAAAGTGACCTATCTTACCACAATTGAAACATTTGAAGGGAATATTACCTTGGTACTTGCCTGATCCTTTATTTAGTCTTCTCACAAATTTTTCTTCAATTTCATCAGGCTCAGAATTCTCATTCTTGTCTGCTTTAAATGATGCTTCTCTAGAGGTGGGTTTATCTTTAACTATCCTCATTTCATATGTTTTCAACGTTGCTAGAAGTTGATCAAAATCCAAATACTTTAGATCATTAAGTTTGTCTATAGCTGAGACTTTTGGGTTGAACCTGTCTGGCAGAGATCTCAAAATTTTCTGAACTAGAGAGGGTTCGTCGATTTTTTCACCAAGTGCTTTCATTGCATTTACTAATTCTTCAACTCTTAAGAATTACTTCCTAATAGTTTCATCTTATTTCATCTGTATTCGTTCAAACTGTACTCTATAGGTTTGAATCTTGGCATCTTTTACCTTCTCATTACCTTCATAACTGTTAATGAATTTGTCCCACATGTCTTTGGCAGTTTCTAAATGCATAACTTTTACAAATTTTTCTTCTGCAAGCCCACTCAGAATAACATTCATAGCCTTAGCATTGAATTTGAACTCTAGCTCATCATCCTTATTAGCTAGTACAATTGGCTTCACATAACCAGTCTCTACCACATCCTAGACATCTGCACCTAAAGCCATTATGTAGGTTGTCATCCCAAATTTCCAGAAGGAAAAATTTGTTCCATTGAACAAGGGGGGCTTATTGGTTGATTTTACTTCATGGCTTGACATGTTTAAGCCTACTGATCTACCTTTATATAAAAGGAACTGAATCTGATAACAATTTTTGATAAACTGAGAGGGGGGGGGGGTGAATCAGTTGTTACCGTGCTTAAAGAATTAGGCTTATTTTAAACTCTTTACAAAGCACTCAATGACAATCATAATAATGTAGGGAAGTAAGAATTAAATCATTCAACATCAATCCAACACATTAAATACATAGAGACAAATATTTCCTGAGGAAACCCATAAAGGGTAAAAAACTCTTCTTCTTGATATGATAAGTAATCTTTACATTCAATAGATTATCATACTTATGAGCTCCAACTCATTGTGAGGCTCCCACCTCTATTTTTCAAGCTGCAACTTGCTGAGAGAACCAACTCTCTGGATTCTCTAGCACAAAATCCCTAAGTGTTCCAGCACCAAATGGATGGAAGCACCAAGTTCCAGTCACATAGGCACCAACCTATATAACAGAGAACAACAATTCTCCCTTGCACCACCCTGCCACCCTAGTTTTTCTTTCTACAACTCCCTGTGTTCAAGCACCCACTTGAAACTCTGAAGACACCTATCCTCCCTAGCACCTCCCTACCACCCTGAAATATAAATATTTTCTTTCTGTGAATTTATTACAGTGATACAATAGTTATCAATGGCTTACCAGTCTTATCATTGTTCTGCTACACTTCTCTTCTCTGCCTGCATCAGTGTCTCTCTACTCGCATCTCCTTAATATTTCTGATATTTTGATCTCCCTCTTCATGCACACCTTGGATTTCTTTCACTATCTCTGATATAAATGTATGTTCCTTGCATCTGTTGCACTTTATGCTCTGTGTCTTCCTTCAAGTCTATGCGCTACACCTCTTCTGTGTGTTTAAGCTCCTACGCACAACATGCTATTCCCCCATGTGTAATTCCTCTCCACAGAAGCAACCTCCACTTCTCTGTTTTGCATATATTTATAATGCCAATTCCTCTGCTAGATCATACAACTAACTCTTCATCCCCTCTAGTGGTTACATTGATTCTTCTCTTCATCCATGGTCATTAAGCTAAGGTTCCTTAGCCTCTCTGGCATTACCGAATATCATCATCATCAGTGGGTGTTATGCTGAGATTCCTTACCTTCTCTGAAAATCAATACTCTTTTTCCTCTCTGTCACAGTTGAGCTTATCCTCTCTGTTTCAGTTACATACTTCAACAGTTTCCCATATGTCAATTTTCTCTATGATGATTCTTCATTCCATTGACAATTACCTCGAGGTTCTTCGGCTCCTCTAGAAATCACCAAATCTCTTCATCATTGTTGGACGTTATCCTGAGATTCCTTGGTTTCTCTGGTAGTCGAGACTCTTCATATTCTCTGTTGATCACCCTGAAGCCTCTTCGAATTCTCTATGCAGAAAAAAATCAGTGGTTTCTGGTAGTTCCCCCCGAGATCTGCCGCGTGCTCATGCTCTTGGCACATTTTCCGTTTCTGCGAAAAAACAACTACACAATGGGCGCTAGATTTTCTCGCTAAACCCCTTCCTCTCACATGTGGCCTC
Source organism: Picea engelmannii (assembly GCA_009831015.1). Classification (NCBI taxonomy): domain Eukaryota; kingdom Viridiplantae; phylum Streptophyta; class Pinopsida; order Pinales; family Pinaceae; genus Picea; species Picea engelmannii. The sequence continues at coordinate 2,124 of WSFP011526828.1, read as the reverse complement.
AAGCAGTGACCACAACCTATTCAAAAGTTGTTTCGCGATTTTGTGTTTCGGGGTTTCTCCCGTGAGTCTCCTTGACTCCTTCCTATGGAATTCCCGATACCTAGAATGGAGCCTAGCTATGCTATCTCCTTCCACTCATGTGACCACCGGCGGTGACCACACCCTACGCTATAAGGGGCTTCATGATTTCACCGTTTGGGGATTCTCCTATGAGTCTCCTTGACTCCTCATATTGTGAACCCTGAAATGAAGCTTGGATGCTCTAGCTCCTCCCTCTAAATCCCAACGATGTGACCATGAGTTATGTCCACTCTCCAATCAAATGAATGCTTCTCTCTCCAGATCAATGATCCACAACATTCTGTGATCCAATGACTGTGATCATGTCATGACCACACATATCGCAAGTTCCCTCAACACTGCCTTTGACTTTCCTGATTTGTGAGTCAGCAAAATCCCAATTGCTCGCCACATGTCCTATGGCTCCAACGGTCGGGATCATGTCACAACCTTCCATATCGCGAGTTCCAACAACTCCTTCCTTTGGAATTCCCAATCTGCGAAACACCGAAATGGGTCCATATCAGATCAACAGTCAAGATTTCTCGTTGATCCAACGACTATCCTCCGCCCCAGGACTTAAGCCTTCGGGACTTTGGTGGAGTGATGAAGCTAAAACTCCCGAAGAAAAAATCTCGGAGTGACATCATTCTTGCGTCACTCAATGATGTGTCATGAGCTGAGTGGCTACCACATGTCACTCAGATTTGTGGTTTCCAGTGGCCTGAGATGCTGAATCAACTTGACACTTGTCCTTGTATGATTGCACCACGTGTCCTTGCCGACGTAGGCTGTCATGATCTACCTCCTGGATCTGACGACCCAGTTTATTCCTCGATCCAATGACTCAGATAATTTCCCAATTTTGTGTATCGCGAGTTGGAAGGTTAGGCCCCTCCTTCCTTTGATCTTTCAGTCAATGAAATGTTGATCTGTAGCCACGTGTCCTTCTCGAAGATGGACGTTCCTCCTAATTTCGGGATTTTGTAAGCCCACTTCACCTTTCACTTTAAAGATCGTGCAGGTTCTCGTGGATCCAATGAAGGCCAGTCCCTGTGCTCGAATCTAATGTTCGAGATCTGTCCTCCATCTATGCGTTCCTCCTGTCTGGACTTATGATGTCTTCCGATCCTATTTTCAATCAAATGAAAGGCGCACTCTGCCTGTGTTGTTCTTTCCTGTAACCATACCATGTTGTTCTTGCCATTAATGACAAGCGCGCTCTGCCTGTAAACATGCCAACAATTGTAGTATGATAAATTGTATATTTAAATGATTTAAGTAGCTACATAATTTAATTAGATTTTATTGAAGCAATTTTTATTCATTGCTATCAACTATATGATAGATTTGATCGTTAGAGGATTTCTTATCGTTGAAATTTTCTTACAATTTCGAATGGGAATTCAAACGACCTTGGAAATCCTATTGTTAGTTAACCAATATTCATATGGTATATTTTTAATCAATAATTTAAATGTCGATTCAAAATTTAGAATTTATTTGATTGGGTATCATGATATAATTTATGGAATGAGAACTTGCAATGGTCACTATGAAACTAAAACCTTTGAAAATTTAAAACATTGAAGTGTTGGAATCCTTAAACGAAATTCGAAGTTGAATTTTCTTGGAACATATATTATGATTTTGGGAATACTGTATTGCATCGCAACAGACTGTGACTTCTTTTTTTCTTTCAATTTTGACACGCCTAGAAGGTGCAAATCCAATGCAGTTTTGGAAATTTGATTTTTGTGTAGTCATTGTGTATTGGATTGTAAGTTGGAGTTTTTAAATATTCGTGGGATATTTGTATATTTAACTAAAGTTCCTATCAAAAATACATTGGATTTTTATGGTCATTGCACCACGAATTTTAAGTTTTCATTTTTATTGTAATTGGAATTTCATTTCTGGTTGAGTTGTATGGTCGTTGAAGTTAGGATACGATTATGGATTGTTATTTACTGTTAAATTAAATTTAGGTGGATATTTCATGGAATTGTGATTCTCTAGTGGCTTCCTGAAACCATTATTTTGGATCCTCCAACAATTTAAATT
>ML895381.1:0-12057 GCA_009831015.1 Picea engelmannii | reverse complement strand
AGATAGTTTTTAGTGACTGTAGCAAACTTTTGTTACAACAACAATAATTATTGCGATTTTACTAGGGTTAAAGTTAGTAAAACACTTGAGAGATTTGGAAAAAATGGTTTTAACAACTACTTTCACCACAAGATTGCTTCTAAACCAATGCTGTTATCATTCTAGGGCTTATGGAGTCTGAATGCATTACACTTGAAGATTGATCTAATTGAAACCAAGAGGTAGAGTTTAAACCCCAAGGCGCAAGCATGTTTGGGCCTTAGGCTTTAGACTTTCAAGAAAAGATATCTGCGGTGCAAGCATGTTTGGGCCCTAGATATTGTTTTCCGTTCTTGAAGCTTCAACTAAGTCAAAGATCAGAAGTCTAGGGCTAAAATTCTAAAGTGCTAGCACTTTAGGGATTTAGGATTCTAACCCTAGCAAGGACAATTTACAAATTTGGACAAGTAAAACTTTATGAGAGGAAGAAGCACTTATGTTCCTCTCTTAGGATTTCAACAAAACAAGACTTCTTGCAACAAAATAACAATTTCACCATTTACATCAACAACATACCATAGAATTGCAGAAAATTTAGGGGGTAGAGCTCAAGTTGGCTTGAGGATTTTATGGTGGTCTTATCATTTATAGCATAGCATAGACATATGGAGCAACTGCATCAACCTTTGGGCCTTCAGCCCCGTCTTCTCATGAGAGAATGGACCATGACCCATTACCGAAGTTTGGTACACTATGAGAGGCTCTAGGATGGAAAATGTTAAGTATGGTGGGGAATGGAACGTTCCTCTTGTGAGGGCCCCCCAGTAGTACCCCTTTTCCCTGGGCGGTGACAACACGGGACTAGGGCATAGAAGCTGACCACCAAGGTGAAACAAGGCAACTGACACAATTTCCCAAGCCAATGATCCATTATCCAACTTCAACCAAAGATCCTCATCCACATGCCCAACAAATTAAGCACACCACTTTGCATGAAAGAAGGACTAACATACCTCATGGTGACGCTGACTTACCATCTCACATACACTGGATTGCTTGGATGTGATGAGTCTTGGTTGACCTGTAGCTGTAAAGGTGAATGAGGGGGGCTGTTGGGCTGCCATCTATGGACATGCCGATCATCATCATGGTCGGGATCATGTTCTCCATTGTGGGCCACGAGACATGATCTCCTCTAGTTACCCCTAGTCATGTGGGGGAAACGGGTCCTTGATGAAGAGGAGTGTGCTCAAGTGCAAAGTCAATTGAGCAAGTACATCAATTCATGGAGTCTTTGCTAACTTGCATGCAATTAAAGATCGAGATAGATTGAATTCTCTTGAATGGCGGTGTTAGTTTTTGTAGCTCAAAAGGTGTCTTAGCTATGCCTATGTGTCATAGGCTAGCTGATGGACACATTAAACAACCCAGATCAGTCTTAGTTATCTTAGCCTAAGTCTAGCTTAGGCAAATCAACAAATCATTCCGTTTTGAGTGCATTGTGGGGCCCGAGCCTAGTGGGGCGCACCTCTTGGGCTTGTGAGTGGACTGTGGGGTCCAACCAAGGGGGGTGCACCTCCTAGAAGCCTTGGAGGCTGAATTGACACAGTTCAAGGCAAGAAAGGTGGCTGATCGAAGGATAAAGGAAGGGGTTGAGGGTGAGAGGACATGCTTTCTCATTTGTGAGGTTGAGCAAATGAGAGGAAGAGGGGCGCTTGGTTGGGAGAGAAGAAGAGACAGAGCAGCTTGGAGAAGGCACATTCTGGGCCAGCTTTGGGCAGCCAACATAGGCCATTTTAGGGCCGTACTGTGCAACAAAGGGAGGCTGAACTTAGGCCATATTCAACAGCTTCCTCAGGTCGATTTCTGGGCGCCTTGTGCAGAGATAAGGATGCCGAATCAGGGCTGATTTCACCCAGCAGCAGCAGCCAAATTCTGAGCAGGCCATACAGGCCGTACCTAGGCCGTACAGGCAGGTCCGTACAATAGAAAATCAAGCTGGGCCGTATAGCCATCTGCTGGGTGAAGTTTGTTGAGGAAGGGAAGGGTATACTACTGAGAAATTTCCGTAAGAAATTTCTGTTTTCTAGCTGCTGTAATTTTCTCTCAAGAGATATAATAAAGCCCCCTCTTAGTTGGTTTTCCCCACACTGGGGTTTCCGGGGTACTTCTGGTGTTCATGTGTTTTTAATGCTTGGTTCTGTGTATGCTTCTACTGTCATTTTTCTGATTTATGACTCAGCTGTAGGTTAACTGCATGATTCTGAAATTTATATCAGCAAACTAAATTTTTGGGTTAAGTAACTATTGGCATTGATCTCAGTGTTTGAGTTATAGAAAAATATCAACATGGTATCGGAGCTCAATCTCTGAGTATAGAAGGAGCCAAGTGACTTGTTGTGCAGACTAGGAAGGGTGAATCAACAAGTGGGACGTGTGACCAAAAAAGGTGGGTGAGCCAAAGGAGCCGACGATGGCAAGCTGCTTAAGATTTGAGGACAGGCTGGATGGTGCCTCAAATTACTGTCCTTGGAGGGAGCGTATTGGCTTGGTGTTGGAGGAGAATGGGCTATGGGAAATTGCTGAAGGGAAAGTAGTTGCCCCGATTGATCTAGTACAACTAGCAGCTCACAACAAGAACGATGTCAAGGCCAGGAGGATAATTGTGGATGGAGTCAAAGACCACATTATTCCTCATCTGTCTGGTAAGAAGATAGCCAAGGACATGTGGGAGGCCCTGGTAAAATTGTACCAGTTTGATAACCAGAGCAGAAAGATTTTGCTCAGAGAGAAGCCGAGAAGCACGAAGATGGTCAAGGGAGAGTCAGTTGTTACTTACCTCACAAAGTTCACTCAGATCAGAGATGAACTGGCAGCTGTGGGAGAGGTCGTGGACGAGACTGAATTGGTGAGGATAACCTTGAATGGCTTCACCAAGCAGTGGGAAGTATTTGTCCGAGGAGTGGTATCTCGAGAGAAACTCCTTGATTGGGAGAGGTTATGGGATGACTTCACCCAGGAGGAGCTGAGAGTTGATGCCACTCAGGCTAGCCAACTAAAGAGTGAAGAGGAGGAGGATGTGGCTCTTCATGCGAAGAAGAGCAGTGGAGCGGGAGGTTCCAGAGACATGGGCAAAGTGAAATGCTTTGCATGTCACAAGATTGGCCACTATGCCAACCAGTGTCCCAAGAAGAAGAAGAAGGAGGCAGAGATGGCAGCCTCAACATCTCTATTGAGATAGATGAGTTTGCAGAGAAACTCGAGGATGGATTTCTTTGGTTGCCTATCTTTCGAGCACCAACAAATTGGTTGAGTTGGAGGACAATGGGGCATGGTTTGTGGACAGTGGATCATCTCGCCATATGACGGGAATGAGGTTAGTGTTCCTTAGTGTTTCAGAGACAAGCTCAGACTTGCGTGTGGGTAGTGTTAGAATAATGTTGATGTGCTCGTTTAACCATAGACAATGCTACACCATTGTCACCCAACCATAGGCATAAAGCCACCCTCGAGCACCTTAACCTTTGACAGAAAGAATGATTCCAGGAAGCCATACCATAACCAACAGATAACCAAGAGAGCGCACCTTCTCCAAGGGTAGCGCATAAGAGAGTACCAGAAAAACTGAAAAAGAGAAAACTGTACAACTGCAGCTGCTGCTCCTCCTCCTCCAAACTTGCACACTGTTTCTGGGTGACTGAGAGTGTGTGAGTGAGTGAACAAATGAGCCAAGACGTCCTCTATTTATAGTGGTTCTGTCACTTGTCTGGGTCGACTTGTCTTCCTGGATGATAATATCTTACTATTATATATTCTGCTGAGTCGACATGTCTTCTATGGTTTTCACACATCTGTTTAGGGTTTCTCTTGCTTCCGGAATATTTTATTCTTGTCAAAGGTTACATATGGAGGTTAATAATAATACACCATCTGTTTAGGGTTTCTCTTGCTTCTAATATGAAACTAGACACCATCTTGACAAGAAGAGGTTAGAAACTAAATCAAAAGGGTTCAATGATTAGAACAAGCTAGAAACCCTGAAATTTCAACTTTGACCACAAAATCAATTTTGACCAAAAGTCAACCTTTGACTTTGAATTTGACCAAAAACTCAAACTAGATGTTTTTGCTGGCTGAGGGCACCAGAGGGTGCGCTAGGCTAGGGTGCACTAGAATATCCATAAATTAGGTCCAATGCTTCACTTAAGGTGCCAAAAGAGTTGGATTAGGGTTTGTTGCAGTTGCAAAATCAAAAACCCTAGTTGCAGCTGCAACTGGTGCCACAACGAGCTTAACAAAGAATTGCCATGCTACCTTCCAGTGGTTAGACTGTCCTGAAGGTGGTGTGGGACCATAACCTGTTAGAATAATGTTGATGTGCTCGTTTAACCATAGACAATGCTACACCATTGTCACCCAACCATAGGCATAAAGTCACCCCTGAGCACCTTAACCTTTGACAGAAAGAACGAATCCAGGAAGCCATACCATAACCAAAAGATAACCAAGAGAGCGCACCTTCTCCAAGGGTAGCGCACAAGAGAAAGTATCAGAAAAACTGAAAAAGAGAAAACTGTACAATTGCAGCTGCTGCTCCTCCTCCTCCAAACTTGCGCACTGTTTCTGGGTGACTGAGAGTGTGTGAGTGAGTGAACAAATGAGCCAAGACGTCCTCTATTTATAATGGTTCTGTCACCTGTTTGGGCCGACTTGTCTTCCTGGAGGATAATATCTTAATATTATATATTTTGCTGAGCCGACATATCTTCTAGGGTTTTCACATATCTGTTTAGGGTTTCTCTTGCTTCTGGAATATTCTATTCTAGTCAAAGATTACATATGGAGGTTAATACTTCCCACAACTACCATAATATCAACAAGTAGTGGGGCCGGCACCATGCATGCAGTGAAGGGGGTTGGATGCGTCAGATTCCAGCTAGAGTCAGGTGGTTCTCTAGAGGTGGATGAGGTGATGTTTGTACTAGAGATGAAGGTCAACTTGCTCTCTGTATCAACTCTGGAGGATATGGGGTATGCGGTGATGTTCGAGGATGGACAAGTGCTCATATGGTTAGAGGGAGCGACCTTGGATGCAACAATGAGGCTTGGCATCAGGGAGGGTATGATGTATAGGGTGCTGGGACAGCCTGTAGTTGGGTCCAAGGGGATCTTGAACCAAAGATCAGTGTCAGAGACTATTAGCTGGTATAACATGACATTTATGGATGAACAGAGCAGAATATCAGATCAGAGTGCAACAGAGGTAGTAGGAGGGTCTTCCAGTTCAGAGGGAGCAACTACAACAACAACAATAGATTTGATGGGATCAAAGATTGTTTTAGGTGGAGACACTTCCTTGCTAAGAGGGAGTGTTAGTTTTCTGTAGCTTAGAAGGTGTCTCAGCTAGGCCTATGTCTCCTAGGTTAGTTGATGGACACATTAAACAACCCAGATCAGCCTTAGTTATCTTAGCCTAGTCCAGCTTAGGCAAATCAACAAATAATTCTATTTTGAGTGGATTGTGGGGCCTAGGCCTAGTGGGGTGCACCTCTTGGGCTTGTGAGTGGACTGTGGGGTCCAACCAAGGGGGGCGCACCTCCTAGAATCCTTGGAGGTTGAATTGACACACAGTTCAAGGCACGAAAGGTGGCTGATGGGAAGATAAAGGAAGGGGCTGAGGGTGAGAGGGCATGTGTTCTCATTTGTGAGGTTGAGCAAGTAAGTGGAAGAGGGGCGCTTGGCTGGGACAGAAGAAGAGACACAGCAACTTGGAGAATGTGAATTCTGGGCCAGCTTCGGGCAGCTAGCAGAGGCCATTTTAGGGCCGTACTGTGCAGCATATGGAGGCCGAACTCATGCAATATTCAGTAGCTTCCTCAGGTCGATTTTTGGGTGCCTTGTGCAGAGATAAGGAGGCCGAATCAGGGCTGATTTCACCTAGCAGCAGCAGGCAGATTCTGAGCAGGCCGTATAGGCCGTACTTGGGCCGTACAGTCCATAATCAAGCTGGGACGTACAACCATCAGCTGGGCGAAGTTTGTTGAGGAAGGGAAGGGTATACTGCTGAGAGATTTCCGTTTTCTATCTGCTGTAATTTTCTCTCAAAAGTCATAATAAAGCCCCCTCTTAGCTGGTTTTCCCCACACTGGGGTTTCCAGGGTACTTTTGGTGTTCATGTGTTTTTTTATGCTTTGTTCTGTGTATGCTTCTGCTGTCATTTTTCTGATTTATGACTCAGCTGTAGGTTAACTGCATAATTCTGAAATTTATATCAGCAAACTAAATTTCTGGGTTTAGTAATTATTGGCATTAATCTCAGCGTTTGATTTATAGAAAAAAATCAACAGGTGGAACATGTATAGCTACTCTACTACACATCTGCATAAATTGGTTGTGAGGGTGCTTTCACAAGTTGTCACACTTCTTCTACAAAGAGGTGTTGGACTTCTTTGATCTCTCATGTAGAAAGGCCTGGTGCTCAGCAGAAATAACAGGGGAAAATATAAAAGTGATCAATGATGATGTAAAGCAATCGAGGGGTCTGATTTACAAGGAAAACCTGACCTATCTGTCAATGGAATGCCTTTAAAATAGATAATTGTAAGTATGACAGGTATTGCTCACTGCGGCCTTTGGTAGGCACTTTTGTCTGTACTATATCACTTAGGAAATATAATCATGTGTTTTGATCTTTCCATTTCAAGAAAAATTCTTGCTGAATTATGTTTTAGCAATATAATTCTTAGAAACCAATTATTTCTGCTACAACTCGTGGTCTCCAAATGTCACATTAACAGATATCTGGTGTCTAGGCCTCGTGGGAAAAGTTTCATAAGCATTATATTCTTGGGAATGAACTATTCTTATTATATAAGAACATTTGCAGGCTTTGCTGACATCATCTACTTCATCACTGGTTTATTTTACAAGATAAATAATCTGTTAAGATGGAAACAAGTTGGACATTTTAGATTTTTTTTTTGTAGATAAAAGGATGGTCTTGAGATTAAAATGTACCAAATGAAGTTGAATGGTGAAATTACAGAGTCAATAAAAACAAGTATTACATGTGGAGACCAGGAGGCATCTGATAGTAAAATCATAGATAGATATTGGTTTTGTTTAAGGATGGTTTCCGGCTTCGATAACAAGCTAATATTTGAATGGATGGATGAAAGTGTCAAGGCTTTGAAGGGATGTATGACTGTTATTTTTAACGATTTCAATGTTAAAGATAGATGCAAGTTGGACAGTTTAGATTTTCAATGATATTGAGAATAAAATGTATTGAAGTTGTCCAAATTATTAAGGTAGTGATCAGATAGACCAGAAATCATAAAAATATTTGAAAGTGGTGCAAACTGAGTCTCATTATGTCAAGGGCAGTAGAATTATGAAGGTGATGGAAATCCATAATGAGGGTTGGTCGAAACATGTAAAGTCATTGCACCAAGAGAAGTGAGGTGCACTCTACAGCTGAGGTGAATGAGATGTGTCACGTCCATCCATACGTTTGTGTAACACTTAAAAATAAAATAAAAGGTTGAGATCTGTGATTTAGAAAAGAAAATTAAAAAAGCTGACCAGTATTATGTGTGTATATAATAATAATAATAATAATGCATCATAGATCCATCTTAACACCGGATCTTTTAAGCACCTAAAGGTTTATTCCTGTCAGTGCTTAATAGATCTGGGGTTAAGACTTAAGATGGATCTATGCTAGTGTTAGATAAATGCTTCCCTAAGAATAGGATGAGGTGTATGTATCTTCTAAATGTCACTGATTAGCTTTTCAAAGGTCAACCTTATGTTACTGATGATATTATATATTGTCTGAGCTTATGCTGAAAGTGTAACATGGAAAAACAAATGCACAAACCATGTAAAGGAATTGAATGGAGGGGCAAAATAAGCTGTAAGAGGCATTGTTACTTCAAGAACAGAAAGTCTGCAAGTAGTTTTCGGTGCTATCTACACTTATCAAAATTTATGATTTAGTGTTTTCTATGTAAGTAATTCTGGTGCTCGATCAAGAAGCAAGGAAATGCATGGCCTCATAATTTTTCTTAGAAGGCATAACCAATTTGAATGTTACAGTAATGGTAAGAGTTGTGACTCTGCCCAGTGGATTCTGTCCAGAATGGTCAATCAGGAATTGCATATATACTTTAAAAAGACATGGTTAATAAATGCATATCTTGCTCAAAACTACGTTGTTGTATATGCTTCCAATAACTCTCTTCTTTCCTTTTCTTGGTCTCTACTCTACAAGAGTGCTTGTTTTTCCTCTCCTTTTGCACAGGATTGGTATCTGCTTCATGGACTAGGGTTTATCTATTTGAGTTTACCCCTTTGTTATGTGATATTTTGTTATTTTCCTTTCAGGAGGTGCCTATTAGAGGTATTGTTACATCAAGAACGGAAAGTCTGCCAGGTAGTTTTTGGTGCTATGTATACTCATCAAAAACGTACTTTTCTATGTAAGAAATTATGGTGCTAAATCAAGATGTAAGGAAATGCATTTCCTCACAATTTTTTTCAAAAGGCAAAACCAATTTGAATGTTACAGTAATGGTAAGAGTTGTGATTCTGCCTGCTGGATTCTGTCCAGATTGGTCATCCAGGAATTGCAAATATATTACAATAAGACATAGTTAATAAGTTATAACTACATAGCTTATTCAAAATTAAATCGTTCTATATGCTGGTGATAACTCTCTTCTTTCCTTTTCTTGGCCTTGTGATCTGTTCAATCTTCTCTCTTACAGGAGTGCTTGTTCTTCCTCCTTTTGCACATGGTTGGTCTCTGCTTCATTGTCCAGGGTTTCCCTATTTGAGTTTACCCCTTTGTTTTATGACATCTTGTTGTTTTTCCTTTTAGGAGATGCCTTAGGCACTCTTGCATTGACATTGCCGCTTCATGTACTTTTGAGTCCCATTGACTTAATTTGGTCATTTGTGGACATTAAAATAATTTATTTCTTTCTTTCTATTTATCTTCTAGTATCGGTGAAAAACTATAAATGTCTTAGCAAATTATCATGATTTGTTCCCCTAATTATCTATGGTTCATGGACAGGTCTTTGATCTCTCAGATGTTAAGCCCTCAGATTTTCTTCATCATGGTCTAGGTTGTTTGGAGAAATTGGCCAGCTTTGGAGATCATTGTGCTCAAGAAACCCGTGACAGAATACGCATTATGGTAATTAGTTTGTTATAGACGGACAGCTATTTCAATGATTCCAAATAACCTATATAGATTCTCAGTTTATCAAGTTTTTAGTTGAAAAGTCAAATTTGGAAGGTCAAGGAGAAATTCTAATCGATGGATTTTTTTTTATAATATGGGCAGGCAGCAGGAGGTGATGGGACAGTGGGATGGATACTGGGAAGCATTGTTGAACTTTGTTTAGAAAATCATAAGAGAATCCCACCAGTTGGAGTCATTCCTCTTGGCACAGGCAATGATCTAGCTCGAAGTTTTGGTTGGGTAGGTAGCTTTCTTTGGCTCATATTCCTTAGCTATATGTATTCTTCATCTTGTATTTGATTTCAGTCTGAACTGGAAAGTCAGACATGTGGAAGAGTCTATTTATAGTCAGCCTCAAATTTTATTGGCTCTTTAACTAAAAAATGGTGTTTATAAACTATATTCATTAGGTGACCATGCCTTGATTTATTTTATAGGGTGGATCCTTCCCCATTTTATGGAGGTCGGCAGTCAAGCGGTACTTGGACAGGGCAGTTAGTGGTCAAATTTGTCGCCTTGACAGGTAAGCCATTTTTTTAGAAGTTCAAAACTTTCAAAAACTTGTCTTTAGAGAAGCATAAAGAAAAAGCTAGATTTGTTGATATTGTCAGTGTTCATTTGTTTAATGCTAGGTGTCATCACTTTGGTTTCAAGTTTTTAAATGTGAAATATGCTCCTAGAACTCCCAATTTCAGAAAATAGTACATTTATTGGGTAATGTTTTTGCTGTTAGATGAAATTAGCACAAAATGTTGCGACCCTTTCTGATCTATTCTTCAATTTAAGCTTTGGCTATCACTTATTCATTATTAGTATATTTTGATTATTTTTTCCCTTTAAGGAGAAGGGACCTATTAAAATTCCTAGAATTTACATAAGTCTTTTGCGGGGTGCATGGAAAAGAACGTAAGATCTTGTTCTCAATTGCTTCTTTTTATCTTGTTACCAGGTCTGGGCCTTTTGCTCCTCTTTTCTTTTGATCTTCTGAGCAGAGTTTACTTAGATATTTCCCCCCTTTTCTCAGTTAGAAGCATTCCCAACTTTAGAAGTGCTCTCAATGTCAGCTTCCTGTGAGGGCTCTGGTTTGTGTCAACATTTTGGATGATGTTCTGAATATGATCCTTCCCTCAATCTTCTTTGGATCTGTTCTGTTATCACTTGAAACCGTCTGATGGTTCCACAGTAGCTGGAAATAATACACTGTCACCACGTACTCTATCTCTGCACTTCAGGTTGGTGCTTTCTATCCAAGGGGGGGAGTCCCTAGTGACTTTAGGAGTCAACTAACAATAAAGAGAACAAACAGTAACACTAAAATCGAAGAAAAGCTTGCTGTCCTAAATAATTCTGCTAATAAATATGACAAAACAGCAAGCAAAATTTGACCTAATTATTGAAAAAACACCTGGAAAACGATGCAAAATTTTATCCAAGTGTTGGGCACACAACCCAATGCAATTCTAGACTAACAAATGCTAAATTTTCTCTCTATTTCTGTGCTAAAAATGAAATTACAGCAAGGTAATTTTTCTGAGAATTAATAAAAAATTGAAATAAAGTGGTCTAAAATGCCTAATTATATGCCTAGAATGCTTAAGATGCATGCTGTTCAATATCTTGAAATGCTGTGATATATGCATAGCTGTTGGGGGGCCAATACCACTGAATTTTGGAAGGAGTTTTAGATACCCATCAAGCAAAGGATGAAGTGACTTAGCGTTGGTATCTTGTTGCCACGTAAGGTTTGACAAAACTTTGTTGATTTTTGGACATAATGACAACTAATGGAAAAGATGAATCATGATTTCCAAAATAAAGAGTCTTTGGGCATAAGGGATCTGGGCCAACAAAAGAAGGTATGGCAACCTATGTTAAGGAGGTTTAAAAAGAGTCCAAGTTCAACAAAAGTGCAGCTATAACAAGGGCATATTCCTAGGATTTCATAGTAAAATGACAATATAAATGTTGAATATAAGATTTCAGAAAATATGCAAGGCAAGTTCAGATTTCCAACTTGGATAAATGGTGTTGTTGATACATTGAATATAGCAGAGATATGTGCTGGTTTGGTCCAGTATCGTGACAGAGATGTGGAGTCGCCAATAATTTTCCAACAGAGTGAAAATTCTTCTATAGTGCAATACGTTGGGAACTATATTCCACTAGATTAGAAACCTAGCAATCAGATGAACAATGGAGTCACCAATATTTGTCATTAATTTCCCAAGGAGAATTCTCTCCCCGACAATGACACCAATTTTATGTTCTCCCCCAGGTTGTAACTCGTTGCACAAGAACAATGCTGGGGCATATGTGGATGCATACTCTTTTGCCACTTTAAACAATCAAGTTGGCTCTTTGATCAGAGGGGGAAGTACCCTAAATGAATTAGGTACCTCTTGGAACCAATGCTGAAAATATCGTCTTGGGGAAAGTATCGGCGAAGGTCTGGAATGTAACTTCTCGGTGACATTGGCAGAAAATATCAAAATATCTCGGAAAATGTTGCAAGACCTCAACAAAGTACAAAAATACTCATTTTTTTTTCAAAATTTTAAACATCTAAAGAAACAACAACATCAAATAGACACATTGCTACATAAATATGAAAATACAACCAATAAATAAGATGCATAAGATGTCAAGTGGTCACATATCGTTACTAAACTGAAAATTCTGAAACATGTTCCTGATAGGATGATACAAAATCACATAAAATGATCAAAATAAATGTATCTCATGAGATGAATCATCATGAGGCATTTATGATGGATAAGTTGTTGGTGTATTCCTTTCTTTGGATATAACAACACATTTGTAATGTA
>WSFP011526813.1:0-12234 GCA_009831015.1 Picea engelmannii | reverse complement strand
CTTGGTTGAGTTCCATGTCTTATTCAAATTAACTTGGCATTTTAGTTAACTAGGTTGACTTGGTAAGTGTTTGAAAATTGGTTTTATCATTTAACTAATTCAAAATTGGTTTGATAGATATTTTGAATTTTGAAAAAATAGTAAAAATCATTTTTATCATTTAATTAGTGGAAAATTAGTTTGATGAATAATTTAAATTTTAAAAAGATAATAAATTAAGATAAATTTTACTTATTAATTCATTTCAAATATAAATAAAAAAATTAATTAATAATAATTATCCACCCTTAATTAATGTTAAATTGAATTCAGATAAGCTTGATTTCTTAAATCATAATAACAGTGAAAAAGACAACACAAATACACTTAAACACCTACATCAGACAGACATAATAACTTCAAACCTGCAAACACTTAAACACCCACATCAGACAGACATAATAACCTCAAACCTGCAAAGCAATTCAATGTGACAATGAATGCTATATTGTTTGAACTTTTCTTGTTACAATTAATGCTTCATTGTATTCACCTTGCACAGAGTGAGATGCATCATGCAAGCGCAACTTCGTCAGCTGCCTTTTCTTGCTGACATTTGTTGTTTCTGCTGCTGTCTTCCTATCTTTTTTCTCCTCGTAAGTTGTAACTGGTCAGATGGTTGTTGGGCCACTTAAATTGCTTTCTATGACAGGTCGAATGGCAATTTAATGTTATTACGGGATGTTATCCAGTCCTGGACAGTCATAGTCAATGGAAACATAGGAAAATCTTTTAAGGGTGAAGGTTGATGACAAATAATATCCACTTATTAGTAGAGCAGAGCAATATATATATTGTTGGCAATTTAATATTGTTATGAGATGTTTTTCATTCCTGAACAATCACAGTCAATGAAAACAGTGGAAAATCTTGAAGATTGATGACAAGTAATATAGAGTAATAAATGCAGATCTATATAGACTGGCATATATACTGTCGACATAAAAACATTCTGATTCAAGTATATATATCCCAAGTTGCATAGCATTTATTACTTTATTACTAAGTACATATTATTCAGAAGATTGATAACACTTTATTATTACTGAGTACATATTATTCAGAAGATTGATAACACTTTATCAAACTCCACCAATCTAAATACTAAATATTCACCAACCAACCCAGTTTGGTTTTGATTGCATTCCTTTACAAGCTTTAGCTGAGAATAAATCCTAAATATTCACCAACCAACCCAGTTTGGTTTTAATTGCATTCATTGACGAGCTTTGTCTGAGAATCCCGAAGCCACAGTTCCCATTCAGCAGTTCCATTCGGCTCAAGCCAAAAGTTGGGTAGTCGACATCATACTGCGAGACAAAAGAAAATGGATAACCTCAAGTGCAGCAGTATCAGTAGCGGTGTGAACAGTCCATTTTTGTTGTTACCTTCGGCTTCCTCTGTTACCAAATTGCTCAGGAAACGCTATGTCTATTCATTCTCAACACCCAAACGTTATCTACTTGGAGTCGTTTGCTCCATTGGTGGTCTGGTAAGGAATTTTCATTCTTCTATAACTTTTTATTCTATATCAATTTCAATACAACTTTGTTCGTCTATTGAATACAACTTTGTTGGGTTCTGGTCTAGTCACAAGTTGGAGAGCTTGTTACGAAGTTGGTCCACATTCCTAAGTGGTTGAAACTGTGTTGTGAACTAAGTCTAAATGCTCTTTTTAAAAGATTGAACCACCGACAATGTACTGTACCTTCTCTTAATCCAAATCATCATGAAAATTATCCAAATCACCATGAAACTGAATATTGATCCAGTAACTTAAGATAGTATAGTGTAGTATTCAGAGAGTAACTTAAGATAGTATAGTGTAGTATTCAGAGTGTAGATCAGTTGGTTATAGAGGACACTGTAAGGCACTCTTTGTGACGTAGTTGGTTTAAACCTTGTCTAACCTATGTGCTGTGCTTGTGATTAAGGTATACCGTGCATCTGTAGATTATAATGGTAGCAGTGCCTGTACCACATAAGTTATAATGGTAGCCGTGCCTGTACCACATGAATATGAGCCCACCCTAATTGTCAATACCACCCTTCAAAAACAATATACTGTAAAAGTTCCCTGCATTTTTTGGTAAGATATCCACTGTTAAGAGTTGCACAATACAAAAAGACCAGTGTTCACATATTAATAAATCAGTATTCCCATATTAATCTCATTTCTCATAGTTGCATGAACTCTACTAATCAATCCATAAAAGACAACTTGTGAAACTTCAATTCGCAACAGCAGTAAAGTCGAAACTTGTTAAAACCAGCAGCACACATCTTGGAAAAGGATTTCTATGCAGCTGCAAACTTTCATCATGTCCTTACGAATCAAATTGGAAAATGATTTCTATACACTTCTTTGGATCTTGCTAAGATTTCCGGTACAGAATCAAACTGGAAAATAATGTCTGCTACAGAATGGAGCTTGGTCAAATTTTGAGTTGCCTCTATCTAAGCCTGTGTTCTTGATAAGTGTATTCATATAGAATTTGCCTTTTTATAAGTCTGTCTCACCTAAAGTTTACCTTTCTTATGAATCTTTTTCTATTTAAATTTTTATTTTTCATCCAAAGTTTGTATTTAGACAAAATCTATATTATGCATTTCAACATTTAATAATAATAATAGTCTATTTTTAAGGTCACTGCCAAGTCAGATACCAAATTAATGTATGAGACCCCTTGTTTGTGGGATAAGGGAACCCCTTCACCCAACCATTTGAATTTTGGATTTGAATTTGTGACCTCTTATTTACCACCCCTCTGAATTTGAACTTACAACCTCTTATTTACCAAAAATATATTACTCTTCTTAATATAGAAATTTACTACTAACTCAACCTTTACCATATTTGATTTAATAAACACTAAAGTAAAAAAACTGCATTTGGAAGGAATTTTTAGCATTTTTACCACATTTTACATTTGATAAGAGGATGGAGAATATGCAAAACATAATAGGGTGGGAATGTGAGAGTTAATATGTTCTAGACACTATCATAGTATCATCCCATTTTGTTTTCTTAAATTTTCTGTAAAGATTTTGTTTTCTTAAATTTTCTGTAAAATAAAAATTTATCATCATTCACCATATTTTTTATATAACATATATTTTATTTTTTTATTTTAATTTATTAATCACATTTAATTATCATAATTATAATTAATATATTACAAATTTTTATTATTATTATATTAATATATATTTTTTAATTTAATAATATTAAATTTAATAATTTATATTTCTATTTATATTCGATTAACTAACTCAATAAAAACATCATACATCATGATAGTTTCCGACATGGATTAGGGTCAGTGCTCAATTTAAGTAATGTTCACTTGAAATTTAGATGCAATTGAATATGTATTTGTTTTTATGAAAATATTTTATATTTATGATTATAAATTTGATTTTTATTTATTGATTTAAATTTAAATGTTTTTCAATGATAATGGTAGAGTAATAGAAGTGGTATGTGAGTAGTAAATATTACTTTTCATCTTTTGTTACCACATTACACTCACGATCTTTTGTTATCACATTACACCCACTAGAGTGAGTGTAGGGGTGAAGATGTGCAAAATGAGGGTAGTGATGCTTCACTTTTATCAATGAAGATGTGTAAAGTGCACAATGAGGGGTGTGGGTGGGGTGTGAAGGTGTGCATCATCCCCCTCCCTTATTATCACTAGATGTGGGCACTAAGAGGTGAAGATGTGTATCACTAATAATAAGGGTTAGGGATAGTGGTGTTCAAAATGCACACTCCAACCTCAACTCTCATTATCAATGAAGGTGTGTTCACTCCCCTCCTTAATTAGTGAATGTGTGCAAAATGGGAGTAAGCTAAACACACTCACTTTATAGTAAAAAATCTAATAAGAATTTGACAGAAATCTCGGGCATGGGTAGATTTCTACCATGATCCAAGCCTTTTTCATGGTGAAACAATACTCATAAGGGTTTTTCCCAATTCTGAATTGACCCAAATGGTTAAAAATTTGATCAAAGTTCTGGATAGATGGGAACTCTAACTTTTTGTATTTCCAGATTCTAGGAACTTGTGGAATGTTTGCTACAAGATTAGATCGCTCCATGCAACATGTAGGGGGTGGAGGTGTGCAAAATGCACATCTTTATCCCCACCCCCATGAAGGTGGGAGAGTGGGTGCGAAAAATGCCCACTCACACCCCTTGGACCATCATCACCAGTAAAGGTTGTTGAATGTAGCGTTGACTTATGAGGAGGCAAGGGTAACATTGTTGATGTTAGATATTATATGTTAACCACTACCACTTGTCATAATAGTGGGGTGAATTGTATGGTCATAATCTAATGGTTCCATATTAGAGTCGTCTAATTTTATAACAAACTTTCCTCTAATTGTCGAATATCGGCTATATAAGAAGTGAGAGTTTCCATTAATTTAAATTCTGTTCGAATTTTTGATAATCTAAATTATTTTAAAATTTGATAAAACTCCTAAAACCGACATTTCACCAAACACACAACTTATTTTTTTCCTTGGAAAATAGATCCCTATGAAATCCCCAAGCACTTCTCCTCATTTATGAAGATGATATCTAGTATAAAGTGGGTTGCATAGACCTAATGCACTTGATATGTCAATTACATTGTGGAAGCAGCGAATCATAAACTTGACCCCTAAACATTCTATTTGTAATTCACAACCGTCAACCACTCATGCTAGCCCACCAAATTCATCTATAAAACTTATATTACAATAAACTCTAAAACTTTAAAATTCACTTACTTCAAAACTTGACGACAAAACATTGATGAGAGGCCAAAAGATTATAAACCAAAGAAGATTGAACCTCTGGGAAAAAAGGAAAAAGAAAACATAAACAACTTACTCCAATCCCTTATCCCCTATCGTGGTGTTACCCACAACTAACATTTTTGCAAGTTGCTCTGACATTGATGTGGCTGCTACATTTTGTATTCAATTAACTTTATTGTCAAGCGTTTTGCTCTAGTAATTTCTCAACTTGACCATAAGGTCTTTACTTTGACAACTTAAGGGGTGAGTAATTATGGGAACACTTGGAGATAGTGGTCAAACCTATGGCACACATAGCATCATCTATGTGCATGTCCTACAAACCCAAGCCCACTCTCATGTTCTCCATAAAGACTAACACATCATTTAAGGGATTACCCCATGGTGTATTGGTAAAGGTTTTGATATGGCTTAGAAAAGGTGGGTGTGTCATACATTATTGGTATATTTGGTTTGTGGGATGTTGGATATACTCTTGGCTTGTAGTGGTAACTAGTTGGTTTGATCTCTAGCCTAACCTAAGTCACTTTAGCAAATTATTGATTCTCATGGTTAAAGAAAAATAAATGTTTAGAATAAGTGCAAAGTTTAGATCTTTCTTCCTATATTAAAATGAGTTTGTAACACAATAATGCAAGATTGAGATTCATATCTTCAACAAATTAATAAAAATAAAATATACTAATAAAAATATTATCTTAATAAAAAAATATCATAAATATTGAATTTCTTATTATAAATAAATCCCTTCTTAATATTCTAAGACATATTTAACTGTAATTTTTTTAATAGTAATTGCATTTGAACTTTTTTTTATATGTGTATATAGCATGTCCACACAATTTCTTCAAATTTAATTTATTAATAATAATTTATTTATAAATTATTAGAGATATACTTAGTCTAAAGGGTTAATATATTAATGTTATTAATGTTGGGTATTTGATTATTTAAGGGGTTAAAACTTAATACATGAGTTGTTGTTAATGCTGGGTATTTGATTAGTTTTGTATTGGTAGATGTTCGAATACTCTTAGATGAGGTGTACTTAATTTTATCATATTTTTTTTTAGAAAAATAACTGAAAAATATACTTTAAAAGTTCATCCTGAAAGTTTACAATCTTTAAACATTTCAAACAAAACATTAGTTTTCAAAGGTATTATAACCCTTTAAACAAATGGTTGGTCCTAAAACATTTAATCCTTTGAATAAATGGTTTTATTTATTTTTTGTTTGCTAGTGTCTATTACTAGTTTATGGTCTAAGAAAGTGTGATTTATGGGTATCTTAGCCGTCAAAATCATCCAGGATCTGGTCACACCAATCCTTAACATAGCTGAATTTTTTTGAGTATCTTCTCGAGAAGCAGTTTTAAATAAACCCTCAAAATCCAATAAAACTAACTAAATTTGACTTAAACAAAAAAATTATAATAAATCTACATAATATTTTAATTTTTTAAACATGAAGAAATTATCATAGTTGTATGCACACAAAACTTTTGTGTAGAAAATCCACATAACTCATTATTCACTTACAAAATTTTGGTTTTGTGATGCTTTTTAATGTAAAATACCACATCACCCATGTTTACCATATATGTAGAAATTCCATACCACAAGGCTAAACGTTTAGCATATTTGGTTGGTGTGATTTTTTAATGTAAATGTTCCACTCCCCCAATGAATTTAACTTGGCATTTTAGGTAACGTGGTTGAGTTCTATGCCCCACTGAAATTAACTCGGCATTTTAGTTAACTTGGCAAGCGTTTGAAATTTGATTTTAGTTAATTTGGTTTACTGGGTTACACAGTATTAACTGTTTTGCATAGCATTAACTGTTTTGCATATTGAAGTGTGTAGTGCATCCAAAGTTACTTTTATCAATGCATATTGAAGTGTGTAGTGGCATCCAAAGTTACTTTTATCAAAATGCATATTGAAGTGTGTAGTGGCATCCAAAGTTACTTTTGATCAATGCAAGCTGAGGCATTTTAGGTAACTTGGTTGAGTTCCATGCCCCACTGAAATTAACTCTGCATTTTAGTTAACTTGGCAAGCGTTTGAAATTTGATTTTAGTTAATTTGGGTTACTGGGTTACAAACCCATAGCATTAACTGTTTTGAATATTGAAGTGTGTAGTGGCATCTAAAGTTACTTTTGATCAATGCAAGCTGGGGCGTGCAGAGCATTTAATGCTATATATAGCAGGATACTTATTGCTCACCCTTATCCACACACACATCATACAGACATTATAACCTCAACCCTGTCGAGCAATTCATTGTGACAATGAATGCTTTATTGTTTGCCTCACAGAAGAAAACTTTTATTGTAACAATTAATGCTTCAGACATTATAACCTCAACCCTGTCGAGCAATTCATTGTGACAATGAATGCTTTATTGTTTGCCTCACAGAAGAAAACTTTTATTGTAACAATTAATGCTTCATTGTCTGCTCTTTCCCTGTAGATGGGTAATCAATTGTTTGCTCTTTCCTTGTAAAAGGATAATCAATTCACCTTTCACAGATGAAGATGCAACTTCGTCAGCTTCTTTTTCTTCTCCTCAACAGAGGATGCCATTTTAAATGAGAATTAATTCGAAATCTCAGCAAGAATTCTCATTGATTATAACTATTTATAAGATATTGAGTTTTATAAGACATCGATCCAACTCAAGTGACAATTTAAGAGCTGGTATCGGCATGAGTTGTTCTGAATTTTTATTTATTGTGTGTTTCTAAAACCCAAATCTTATTTTTGAGGATGAGTGCGTTCCCTTTTATATGCCATGAGATTGGTTATTTCTGCTGATTTCTTCCTGTTTTTTTTCTCCCTCATAACTGTTCAGGTGGTTGTTGGCCACTTAAATTGCTTCCCATAACGGACATAATGGCAATTTATTGTTGGAGGATTCGTGTGTTCCATTTTATATGCCATGAAAATTGTTGTTGTGGCTGCTTTCCTTCTTTCTTTCTTTCTTTTTTTTTTGTCTCCTCGTAATTGTTCAGAAGGTTGTTGGCCACTTAAATTGCTTTACAGAACGACAATTTAATTTGAAGCCAAGTAATTATCACTGAAATCCGTGATCCAATTGTTGGCGAAATTGCAATTTTTTATTGTTTGAATTGCAGTTTTGAATGCACAGATGGCATTCAAATTCAAACTCTGCAATCTCAACAACAATATTGAATGCATTCAAACTCTGCAATCTCAAGAACAACTAATGATATCTACAATTCCATCCCTTCTTTCAAATTTCTGGACAAAACTTATCAGAAAATGCAGCTCAAAAACTCTAATATTTAGAGGATGTCGTTTAATGTTAGACTATGCCATTTAATGTTGTGATGGGATGTTATCCAGTCCTGAACAGACAATGTAAAAAGAAACAGAAGACAGTCTTTAATTGTGGAGGTTGATGGCTCTTTATCAAGGCAAGCAATAAGCAGTCTGCTACGCAGCATTCAATGTTGCGGTCGGTGGTATGTATACCTTTGGATCACCTTGATATATATGCCAGGGTATATCCGGCAGTGTATATACCACCTGCAGCAGCATTGAATGTTGTGTAGCAAGCTATATATTGCTCGCCCTTTATCAACCTCCATCAACCTAGGTAATAAATATTCCAAAAGAAGTAAAGTACTAGGATGTGGTCAATGGCAATTTGATACAACTAGAGTAATTTGGTTTTGAATGTATTCCTTTCATGGGCAAAGTAAATGGTAGACTACTTGTGATGGGATGTTATCCAGTCCTGGACAGACAATGGAAACAGAAATAGACGACGGCGAGCAATAACTGGCCTATTGAATAACACTCAATGCTGTGGCTGGTGGTATATACTATATAGTATATACACAATTGAATGATCTTGGTATATACCAAGATCATCCAACGATGTATATACCACCTGCCGCAGCAGGTTGGTTATTGTTCACCACAGAGGACAGTCTTTAATTGTGGAGGTTGATGGCCCCTTATCAATCTCCACCAACCTACGTAATAAATATTCCAAAAGAAGTAAAGTAGTAGGATGTGGTCAATGGGAATTTGATACAACTAGAGTAATTTGGTTTTGAATGTATTCCTTTTATGGGAAAAGTCTAACATTTAGAGGACGCCGCCATTTAATGTTGTGATGGGATGTTATCCAGTCCTGGACAGACAATGGCAACAGAAAACATTAAACTACACAATTTAATGTTGTGATGGGATGTTATCCAGTCCTGGATAGACAATGAAAACAGAAACAGAGACAGTCTTTTTTTTTCAAATAGAAAAAAGTGCTATATTAGGAATATAATGTTAACTTTACAGAAAAAAGTCCATAACCAGCATATACATCTGCAGTCCAAAAACAAACCCAGCCCTTCCCCAACTACATCATTACAAAAATTGTAATTGTATCTACTGTGCAGATTAAAAAAAGTCTTTTCCAATAAGGCTTACTGTAAACAAAGAGTCTTTATCCTGAAATAAACCTATTTTAACTGGTCCAAATGTTACAATGAAGCATTAATTGTTACTAGAGCCAATCTTTCAAATTTCTCTACATGAGTTCCGACCCCTTTTGCACAATATAAAAATCCTTCTTCCAAGAGTAAGGCCTGCTTGGACAGCTGGTCAGCTTCCCTATAAATATGTTGAATGTTCAGTTCTTGAAAGTTTTCACTTAGCTGGTGAATTCTTGACATCCAAGGCTGAAGAGTTAACACCCGCAAATTATGTTTTAAAGAAAACCAGTCAACTATAACTTTAGAGTCTCCAACCAATTGTAGGCAAATTATCTGTTTGAAATGAGCAAAAAATAGAACACTCCATAAGGCCAATAGTTCACCCCTTGTATTTGTTCCTGAGCCACAATTCATTTTTATATTGTAAGTACCCAAATGTGGGCATTTTAAGACAGCACCCGCTCCACAACTAAGACCCCCATTCTGAGAGGCACCATCAAAAAATCCAACTGACCAATTCCTTTCCAGCAAGGGGGGGCGAGCAATTCTATGTGAGTGATCAGCAGGACCTTTTTCCATCTCACCCAAGTCTAGCAAAACTCGGTTGCACATCCTAGAAAGAGACAAACTTTGATCCTCAAAAATAATCAGATTTCTATGTCGCCAGAGTTCCCAACAGATGAAACAAGGCAATTACTTCCACATTTCTAGCTCCTTGACCCAAACCTGGAAACACTCAAGAAGTTGACCACAAACCCAAACTCTCAGAACCTATAGGAAATTTAAGAGGTACTCCCAAACATTTTTGGAGAAAGAGCAATGAACCATCAAAGGGTTTATCGATTCCTCCCCTTCTCCACACAGAACACATCTACTCGGTCCACAAAAACCCCTTTTTGATATATTATCCCAAGTCAAGAATTTATTTTCAAACAACAACCAACTAAATAGTTTTATTCTCTGAGGAGTCTGCCACTTCTAGACATCCAACTACCACTTTTCAATGATATCCTCACTGTCATCTAGGAATTGTACCTCATAGGCTTGTTTTGCAGAGACTAATCCTCCTTTACTATCACAAGACCCGACTAGTGAATCCACCTCATCAGATAACACAAAACCAGAGTGGTTTAAACCCCTCACATAAGTCTCCCATTCTATTTTTTGTTCTCCCAATAGATCTAGTATCACTGCACTTTTCCAACTATCACTGGTCAAAACTCTTGAATCCATAGAAGTTACCTGGGCCAAGAAACGCAAACTTTTTGAGTGTAGTGTTTGCAATAATGCCTCTGACAATTTATAATAGGATTGTGACCCTATCATAGGATATAATCCAATTCGAATATCCCATCCATTTCCAGGCTTCCAAGCTAACCAGTCAGTGATAAGATACACAAAAGAAGTGAGGGTGATCCAACAATTTGACACGCCTTTGAAGCTCTTTGTCCCTTCCCTAAACTAGTCCACCACAGAGTTCTTTTTTAAATATTTTTTAAGGACCACTTCATGCCAAAGTCCCAGACTCATTAGGATCCTCCACAAACTCTTTGCATCCAGAGCCTTTCCGAAGTAAAAAAAAAATTTAAAGCCCCACCCACATAGTTTTTTTGGCTTAGCAATCCTTTTCCAATTGACCAAATGAATACTTTCTTTTTCTTTTTTACCTGTCCACAAAAAACTAAACATCCTCCTTCGAATTCTATCCAATATACTTTTAGGAACCTTGGCCAAAGAGAGCCAAAAGACATGAATGCTTTCCAAGATTGATTTTACCAGAATATATCTACCTCCTAGAGTGAGCCACCTATGACACTAGTTAGTGATTCTTTGCTCCACTTTAATTAACAACCACTTCCTATCATTCAGATAGTAGTAGTTTGGTTTAAGAAAAAGCCCCAAATATTTAAAGCCATCATCTAGCTTTTTTACCTCAAAAGGAAAAAAAATCTTTTAAACGTGATAAGTCCTCCCCTAACCAACCTGCTTCCAAAAATTGTGACTTTTGAGAACTGAAAGTCATTCCTGTAGAGTTACAAAGCAAATCCAAAGCCTCCTTTAAGACTTTCCATTCAGCCAAAAATCCCTTTCCAAAAATAATGACATCATCTACAAACAACAAATGTGTAATTCTAATTCCAGTTGCTACCAAGACTCCTTCAATTTTACCTGTCTTCAACTAGTTTAAGAAGTATTCTACTTAGACCTTCGACAATAAGTAGAAACAACAACGGGGAAAGAGGATGACCCTACCTGAAACCTCTAGAACTTTTGAAGACGTTGGAGGGACTCCCATTAATTAAGACAAAGAAGTTAGTTGACTTGACACACCCCATAATCCAATCAATGGCCTCAAGGAAAAGACCAATCCGGAGTAAAATTAATTTGTGAAAACTTCAATCCACCCTATCATAAGCTTTCAACGTATCTAACTTCAAAACCAAGGATTTTGATTTTTTTATCTTGATACTATGCAGAGCTTCTTGGGCCACTCCAATAACATCTGTAATTTGCCTATTTTCCAAAAATCCGAACTGTTCCTTTGAGATCCCTTTGGAGAGGAAAGGTTTAATTCTAGTAGCAATGATTTTTGAAATTATCTTATAGGTCAAATTACATAGAGAAATAGGCCTAAATCCTGCAAAGGAGTCAGGCTTGTTACTTGTTAGAATATAGAAGATGGTGTGCTCGTTTTACCATTGACGTTACCTTCGTCACCCAACCATAGGCTGAAGCCTCCCTCCGAGCACCTTAACCTTGACTGAGAAATTCCTCCGGAAGCAAACCCTAGGCTAGATAGCCAAACAAAGAGTAGCGCATCAATCCCCAAGGATAGCGCATCACAAAAAACTGATCAGATAGTCCAAACCCTAGCCAAGAGATATTCAAGCCAATACTGAGAACTAGCTGTTG
>WSFP011526812.1:0-12234 GCA_009831015.1 Picea engelmannii | reverse complement strand
TCGCTAATTCTACCAAAGGAATTGGTATCTTAATTTTATTTAATTCATTCTCAAAATTGTAAGATGTGTTGGTCTTGTCGGCTTCTTTGACTAAGACTTCCGGGTATTTTTATTCCGACTTGTTTGTCTGGACCACTTTATCTTTCATGGCCTTAGTTGCAGATGTAACTTTGTCTATCGGTCCTGTCCCTTCTGTTTGGGTTTCGGCCTTTTTCACCTGAGACTGTTGAGTTTTTGTTACCTTGTCTTTATCGTTGGGTAATGGTAACAATGTCTCTTCCAATGGGGTTTCATGAGATTGACCTCTTGGTAGGATTTTCTTAGGTTGGTCAGTTGAGGTAGGCTTATTCTTTGATCTCATATTGTATCTGGGTTGAAAATCAGCCGCTATCATTTATGTTTCTGGTTGAGATATGTAGAGGTCAGTATGATCACCTTCTTGTTCTTCTCCGTTAGACGGTTGAGGCGTATTTAAAGATTTGTCACAGTCTTCCCTAGTCAGAAATGGCTGCGAACACTCATCGCCGAAACATGCAACTTCTTCTTCTGAATCTCCGAAATCTTGGAGGTCACTTGCTCCTATAAAATTCTCGTTTTTTAATGGAGTTTGTATTTTTTGATCTTCATTCTTTATTTGCCTTTGCTGATTTTGGGGATTTGTGTTTCTCCTGAAGTCCCTTTTGTTAGGAGCATCAGCTTTAGCCTGATCCAACTCCATCCTAGATATTTTGTTAGACAGATCTTTAATTATTCGAGCCATGTCATCCACTCTGTCGTCAGTGTATCTATTCGACCCGGAAGGACCAGCCGGTTCCTTATAGAGTCTATTATCACGGTTGACTGTTTCTATTTTTGCCTTCATATTACCTGAAGCCATCATATTGGATTTTATCTCGACTGTGTTGTCTTGCATTCTATTCAGTGTGGCTCCTCTTCTTTCTCGCAAAAGTAACGCAAAATCGGGTTCAAAATCTCCCACAAAAGTTACTTTGGCTGAGGGTTCAGAAGGTTTAACGACCGCTGGAATTTTATTATAAAGTTTGTTAAATCTCAAAATGAATTCCATAACGGTTTCCGAGTTCTTTTTCTTTAAGGACCCAAATTCGGTAAGGTAATACAAGTGATCTTTTCTCTCTCCCCATTGTCTTAGGAAAGAATCTTCCAACTCATTATACATTCGAATAGAATCCACAGGAAGGCTCCGAAACCAAGTTCGGACCTGTCCTTCGAAAGTCTGGACAAGTAATCTTGAATAGACATCTTCGTGCACGATACCGCATATGTCTGTGAACTGGTCAAAGAAGTTTATGTGATCGGCAACGGTTAAATCTCCCTCCCCAGTGAACTTATGGAGATTTTTTATGTAATTTCCAGGTAAGTCGTGAAGGGGAACAGGTAAAACCAGAGGAACGTACCTTGCTGCGACTTTTGCAAATACTCCGGGAGGTGGGACATTATGTCCTCCCCCTCCTCCTCCGACGCCTGCCATCGACTTGGGAGTAGAAAAAGGGGGTGTAACACACGCTTTGGAATCGGGTGAAACAGGAAGGTTCTATCGAAAGAGGGTTGGTATGTCAAAAGATGACGATTTTTCTAAAGGAGCTTTACCCTTGTTTACAGATTGGAAAGTTAGATGCGGCTCACTCCTTATTTCAGAGTAGTATGTTTCTGGGTCTTTGGTATCAGACAGAGGGATACCGGAGGGAGTAGGTTCTGAAGCCAATTTTGTCTTTAGAAGTGGGTTTTTGGGCTTATTAACTGAAGCGGTTGCCTTAGGCGAACCTCTCGCTTTTAAAATTCTTTCAGGATTATTAACAGGGGTAATCAGCTTGCTATCCGGGTTCTGTCTGGTATGTCTCCTACCAGACGCCAGTTTGTGTTTCAGTGGAGTCACCAAGTGAAATATTTAAACAAGCCTTATTGCAGTGTGCACTCTATGTTCACTATCAAAGAGTAACATTATTCAATGAAATTATTTGTCATTTTCCCAGGGAAAAGATTTCGTAACTTCGTTCCACGGCAACGGCGCCAGAAAGATGTTGTTCCTGAGTCTGTACTAAGGCTTAGAGTACAGTGTCAAGGCATCCAAAGGTAAGTGAAGGAGTATACGAAGATAAATTACCTTATGTATAGGAAACTAATGAAGGTTTCTACATTCCCGACGTCTAGCTTCCAACTGCTCTTGAGCAACTATGTCTCGTTCAATGGCTGCCCATGAAGGTTCAAGTTCTTCCCGAGTGTTAGCAGTTATGAGTATCATTTCGAAAAGAATTAAAGCGACATGATTTTGATTAGAGAGTCCAGGTTGAATATTCGGTTGAATAGCTACAGGGACAGTCATTGAGAAAACATCACCAGTAAGGAAGGATTTAACGAGTGGTTTCGACGCTGTTCAATTTGGTTGAAGTGAAGAGAAAATTTTGCAGGAAGAATGAGATAAAAACACTACAGAAGGCCTTTTCTCGTAACTGTGTTATTCTTATAAAAAGATACGACGTGAGAGAGAAACGTTTAACAGTAGACAACGCAAGATTCTAGTCAATGGAGAACTCGCATATTTATAAAAGACAAAAACTAACACAGACATAATTGATATGATGTAAACAAATATATCATTCTGTAAATGTAAATTGGTCTTACACCCGCTAAAGCTGGTGCAGAGGAAAGACAAGAGACAATTACAGAAAGAAAAAATCCTTTTCACTATAGTAGTGGTGGTACTAAATTATAGTGATATATATCAATTATGTAGAGCAAAATGAAAAGAAACAATAAAACACAACAAACAAACTTGCAACACAGTCGTGACAGAATTAGGAATCTCCAAATTTTGCTTGTATTAACTTCCTTCATGCAAAAACTCTATTACAATTGATACCCAAAAAGTCCAGCCCTTATTTCTTCTTTCGGTGATGTATTTATACAAAATTTGCGCCTCGGTTCAGAGGAGCCACCTTACTCCATCTGTCCGAACCTGTTTTCAAAAAGGTGCCAGGTGCTTGTTTTTTCTTAAATTAAATACATATGATACATCTGTCTAAAAATTGAAACACGATCTGTGAAATCTTTACATTGACAACTGGGTGAACGAAATAACTCCATTTCACCTATCCTATTTTCAAGAAGAGCTAGACGCTTGTCCTCACAGGGATGCGATGTACATGATACACTTGTCTACAAACAGGGTCACAAGCTGCGAAGGCTCGGCTTGACAACTGGCTTCGGAAAAATAGCACTCTATGGCCAGCTGTGGAAGTTTATCATTTATTTGTTCATTGACGAGTTTAAGAGCGCCGAGTTGTGTACTAGGCTGAATCAAATGCTTGTCGATTTGAGCCGAGTCTACCCTGTTCATTCCGAAAATTTCTGCTGAATTCCTCTCATTTTTCTCCTTTATGTCGAGAGAAATCCAATCTGTATTTATCTGTCTCAGCGCCTCTACGTCACTTCCAATCTCCATTCCTAATTTCTCACCATTCATGACATTGCAGACTTCTGCTAACGAATTTGTCACTTTTTGAACATGCTCTTTTCCCGAAGCAATAATCTGTTCCCAATTCTTTAACAAGATATTGCCCCTAGTCTATTCGGCAATGGTGAGCCCAGGTGGCCCTGAAAACTTGTTGTTAGTCGCTATAAATGCCTCTTGAAAAGCAATCCGAGCAGCTTCTGCGTTTCTTTCTTTGTTAATCAGATTCTCGGAGATT
Organism: Picea engelmannii; assembly: GCA_009831015.1. NCBI lineage: Eukaryota > Viridiplantae > Streptophyta > Pinopsida > Pinales > Pinaceae > Picea > Picea engelmannii. The sequence continues at coordinate 8,527 of WSFP011526812.1, read as the reverse complement.
CGATGTATTAACAAGTAGTTTTCTCGAATCTCCCCTACCTTATTAAGAAGGCTCTGTTGAGCAGAGGAAACCTTGCTCCGAATATCAGTTGCTCGGATTTTGACGATATCAATGTCAATTGCTCTGCTTTCTGCGACCTCCAGTTGAGCTTGCAGTTGTGTGATCGTATCTCTCAGCTGGCCCGATTGCAACCGACCATCCCGGATCGTAGAATTTGCTTGTTCCATCTTGGTTTTGAGTGCTTGGATTTCTTGCTTATCGCCTAATCGAGACAACTCTATTTCTCCGCTCACTTGACTCTTAGCGTTTTCTTCCACCAAAGCCACTCTGGATTCTAAGGTCCTGATCAGGTGATTTTTTGTTTTGAGCTGCTTCTTTAACACTTCGACCGAGAATTGATTTTCCATTGCGTACGCTCCTAGTGTTCCTGCAATTTCTGTGGCAAATTCATCTTTCTTTTTATTCATCCCATCGGTCATTACTTTGAATATTTTAGCAGTAGACTCTCCCTCTTGATAAAATTCTCGCTTCACCACGGCTTTCCTCTTTTTGTGAAAAAAGAATTCGTTAGGAGGTAGTTCTTCTGCCCTTACAGGCCTCAATTCTTCACCAAATATCCATCCTTCGCTAACGCCTACTTGTGCTGACTGCAAGGGTGTGATAGAGGTGATGGGTTGCCCGATTTGCTTCGCAGCTTTCCCCGGTGTGCTGAGCGGACTTTGCTTTTTTGGGGGGTCGGGGGTCTTCGTTCCTGCCTCTGGATTCTGACTTTCTGGTGGACCTGTATCTTTTATTTCTTCCTCCGGATTAGGTCCCTTGGGAGGACCAGCAGTTTTCTCGCCTGTTTCAAGATTTCCTCCCTGTTCTGGATTCTTCTCCTGCTCAGGATTCTTCTCCCTTTCGGGTTCTTTCTTTGTTTTGGGATCCTTCTCCTGCTCGGGGTTCTTCCCCTACTCCCCTTCCTGACGTTTTTCGGGGTTAGAGGTTTTCCCTTCAGAGCTTTCGGCTTCTTCTCCTTTATCTTTGGGAAGTCCCAGGCCTCCTAGCACCACGGGGAGACATCGTTTCTTGTTCGCCTGAAATTTTAAGACAGAATCTCTGTCTTCGGCCGCCAGGGATTTGATCCAGAATTGTACTTCCGGATAGGATCTGGCCCCTCGAAAAACATCATCCGAGGGTGAGTCTTCATGCTCGAACCTCTTTAAACCACAATTTCCTAAATGAGTACTTACGACCCTTTGTGGATCATTCCTTTTATACTCGATATAGGCCAAATTTAAGCCCTCTAATGCTGCAACCTCACCCTTAGCATGTCCAAAATCTAACAAGGAATAAGAATTAAGTCGGATAGGAAAAGACGGCCATACCTTCTTTGCTGATGCTTTTAATTCTTTGCTCACGCCGCCGATCACTGTTTGGTGAGCGATCTCGCGACATGCCAGTTTGTCGGGGATAAATTGTGGGAGCGCCAGAGGAGGAACAACAGCTTCAAATACTCTCAAATAGGAGAATTCCTCTTCCACATACCAGTCTGCGATATGGCTCATATTTGCGACCATGCCATCCGAGATGCGGGGTGGAAAAAGGCCAAAAATGGTGACGTGCAGGGGCACCATCACCCAGTTAAAAATTTCATAAATAAAATCGTTTGCATTATTTTCCCACAGCTTATCGTGGTAATCATGCACAAATTTATCTTCGGATGGACTCCAAGCCCAATCCATAAAAGGAAAAGGCATCTTGGAGCATATCTCATCCATGATATACGCGGACATGTAGAATCCGGACGGCTTCCCGGCTGCCTTCTGCTCTTGGTACTCCGTGATTTTGTTGAATAAATTATCAGAGAGCATTTTTGCCCAATTGAATGAGGAACCTTCTACCACCCAAAAAATGAGGGGTACCCACTGGACGTAAAAATGAGCTGTGTCCTCCGATCCGAAAATCCGACAAGTCATCATCGCCACGTACCTGTAGTTTGGTTCCAACGAAGAAATCGAATACACACCCTCGTTGTTCACCTTGAATGTGGAGGGACGAGATACCTAATCCTTTATCAAGCCTGGCATAGTCTTGTCAAATTCTTTGCACTCCTTCTCTTTGAAGTCTGTGAAGAATTCTTTGCCAAATGTGCATTCAGAGGTTGCTGGGAGCTTATACATAGACTGGATGTGTTCGGGTCTAAAAGTTCCAATAATAGCCTGTCTGTCATTCAAAATAGTTTTGGAAGGCAGGTCGACGTGATCCAATGCCCATCGGATCATATCGTAATATGGGAGAAACCGAGGTCTGGTCGCCACCAAGTGCATTCTCGACTGAACGATAGCCTTGTACCTAGTGTTCAGGTTGTCGTTCACAATATCATAGTTATAGTCATCAGAGTCTGAACAGTTTACTGCCTCGGATTGCAGGATATCTGTAATAGAAGACCAGGTAGATACTGAGCCACCTGTCCGAGGCGAAGTGTCTGAGACGCTGTCCGAACCCTGTGTGGTGACTTCTACATTTGCTTTAGCTCCTCTCCTTGGCTCCATAGCTAAAGCTGGTGTTTTCGTTCTTCTGTGATAAACCTGCGTATACATGCAGAGGTTAGTTCACTTCGGAGAAAGACTTTCTCTATACGCTTAATAAGAAATGTTTTCTTTTTAACAAATAAAATAGAGTCTCGTATATATTTTGAAAATTATGTACCTTGTCATGAGTCCGTCAAATCGCGAATAAAACCAAATTAATTGAAAAAATCCGATCTTATTTTCATCGTGGATTTACCCTAATTTCTCATTAATGTCATGAATATTGGGCGGCTTGACAGGTACTCAGGTTATGGAGAGTAAATGAATCCCTTGTGAAGTGTGCCAACCTTGATGCGCGGGACGTACCTCATTTTAAAATTATTTTTCTAAAATTTCAAATCTTAATGGCTTAGAGATTTCGTCGCTTTTCGTCATCTCGTGAATTTCCCTTTAACGTTTTGACTTTACAACTCGCGAGATTGTGAATTCTGATCTTAGCATTAATTAACAATAACCATGATGTAGCGGATCCTTATTGATACGATTAACTTAATCGTCGGATCGTGAATCGGGAATTCGAAGACAAGTTTTTAGGAGAATGATACGTCGAGTCGCGATATCGCGATGCGACGATAATTAGTCTCAAATTACGAGAAGTAAATCTTAAATTAGGAGACTAACTAATCTTTCTATCATTATGTCACAACCTCGCGAATCGTGGTTTTGGATATCTTAACTTTATGAGAGAAAAAGCGGGGCTGCGATGTACCGAGAACCAAAGATTAACCGTGGTTAGTCTTTTTACTTTTAGTTATTACCCAAGGTCTTTTCAAAAGTTATCACGTTCTCGGCTATCGGGGGTGTAAGGACAAATTTTTTTTCTCGACGAATGCCGAGGCGCGAAATTCCGACAATGCCTAATCAAGGGTTAAATGGTTTACCATAGTTAATGTCTTGGGTGAAAAATTTGAAAGAGCGAGTTTGCAGTTTCATGACTCGGGACTTGTGAATTCAAATATTTGAAGCGCCCGACTGGCGACATCCCGAAATGAAACAAGAGAGAGACATTCTTGAAAAAACGAACATTCATTGAAAGAAAAAACGCATTGTTATTCATGCGACAAGATTTGAAAGTTTTATGACGTTCGGTAAAAGAAGAAAAACAACTTTAGATTTCAAGTATCAGACTTTGAAAATTCGTGTGGGGTGAAAGAACAAGTGCGGCTCCAACATAGGCTCCAACTAGGGATCCCACTTCCCTGTGAAGCGGGAAGAATAGTAGACCAGGTGCCAAAATTGGGTAAATGGAGTCATAGGCTAAAATCAAGGAAAAATCCAAGAAAAAAGATAGAAAAGGGAGAAAGAAGCTTTCGCTTGATAACCGAGAAGCTTTCCAAACTCAAATGCTTTTTCTGAATATAGTTGAAGTCACCTTCACAATTTCTTCTTTCTCGCTACTAAGTTTGGGGAGCGCTTTAAGACAGTCGTAACAATCCTAGGATATTCAATAGGTCTTATTATTCTCAGCTTGCATGAAAAGAATGATATATTATATAATCTAAAATGGGGAAGTCCCGTCTGAATTTTGGGAAATGATCAGGTTTCCAGAAAGTGTTGATTACCGAAGTAGATTGATGTTTATGTATAACAGCCTTACAGATCTCCCAGACATTGCTTCACTACCAGCGAGCCTGTTCAGTACCGCGGTGAAGTTGTCTGACCCCTTTCCACCGAATTTCTTTTCACCACTTCGGAAAAATTTATGCGTTTAAACGCTAAGACGAGGGAAATCATTTCTGAATTTCCTTTCATCGTCTTGATAGACTAGGTGGGGGCAATCATTTCTGAATTTCCTTTCACCACCTTTCTTAATATTTTACCTTTAAATCACGAAGATGGGAGCAATCAGTTTATATCAGGGCTGAGATCTGTAAAATATTTTTATCAGAGGTCTGTCAACTTATTTTGATTACTCGGTATCAACCTTTCTTTGACCCTTTCAAGACCTTCAGTTCGTAGGGAGACAAGGGAGAAAGAATAAAACTTTAAGGAACATCCTGTTCAAGCAAGCTTTGCTTTTTTTCGACGCTGTTTGAAAAAACCTAGAAAGGTCAGGATTACTATAAACGTCCTTTAGCTTAGCAGGAGATTAGGTAGTTGTGAGGACCAGTTTTCTTATTAAGGTACGTTCGAAAATATTCAAGGTTTAAAACGAAAAAACTTTAACTCCCATTCAAAAACTCAGGAATATAGTGACTTGCTAAAATCAGGCCCAAATATAGACAGAAAACCAAGGAGCAATCGAAAAAAGGGGTAATATCAAAAAAGGTCACAATAGTTCTGGACTAGTCTTCGAATGCATTTGGGAATGAAAATTATGACTGACTACATTTAGATTTAACATATCACTCAAATTTAGCATGAAGACCGTGGAGCCAAAACTAGTCCTGTTATCTAACCCTTTACATTTTGATTTGAAAAAATATTACCCCAGATTTCTTTAAAAAGCCTTTCATGATATATGTATCAAGAAAACTCACCTCTGTCTTTCGATTTCCTCGTAGACTATGAACTATCTTATGTATCACCTGATTTATGTTGTTCTATTATCCACACCGGTCTGCACATTATTTCCTCTGTCAGCTTTGCCTGAGGCTGGAAACCTTCAAAAATGAACACAAGTCTTATTTGAAAATGTGTTGAAATTTTAAGAAGGAAAACCCAAAATTGAAACTAAATATTTGAAAAATCATCAATATGTACAAAAACTCATAATGAACTTTATTTATTTACAAATATATATATACATATATAACAATTTTCTATCCGACTATTGTCATTTCATGTAGTGTTTCAGATATCGCCCATTTACGGGGGCGCTGAGTACTTCCCCATCAATATTTTCCAGAAGGAAATAATTCTTTCCTTCTGGAGCCGAGATCTTGAATGGTCCATACCAAAGGTGGTCAAATTTGCCATGCTTTGCATCTTATTCTCTTCTCGCATCCCATCTTAACACTAAGTCACCTGGGAGGAACTCTCTGTCCTTCGCCTTACGGTCGAACAACACTTTCATATCTTCTTGGTATTTTTGTACTTTCTCATCAACCTCCACTCTAAACTGTTGAACCTCAATGAGTTGGTTAATTCTTCTAGTCACATGATTGGGTTCTTCATTTTGATCTTGCCATAATTTCATTACTGACAATGCTAATTTTATGGGCAGAACCGCCTCGGTGCCATATACCATCTGAAACGGCGATATACTGATAGATATTTTAGTGCTGATGCAGTTTGCCCATAATGCGTGTTTCAAATGTACATGCCAGGATCTCTTGTTTTCGTTCAACACCTTTTTGATCACATTTACCAGGCTCTTATTTGATGATTCAGCCAGCCCATTTCCCTGAGGATAATAAGCAGTGGAATGGCCGAGAACAATACTGTACTTTCGGCAGAAATCGATCATAGCCATGGATTTGAAAGCCTGGGCGTTGTCGGTAACAATATTTCCGGGACACCCGAATCTCGACAAAATGTTATCTTCCAAGAAATCAATCACCACCAAATTTGTTGCTCTTTTAGTTGGAATTGCTTCCACCCACTTTGTAAAATAATCTGTCTCTGTTAGGATCCACTTATGTTGAGCACTGGAATGGGGGTTGATTTCCCCTATGAAGTCTAATCCCCATTGTTGAAACGGGGCTTCGGTTTTGACTGGAATGAGTGGTAATGCAGGGAGTTTCTGCTTGCCAACGAATATTTGACATGAGTAACAGACACGTACTTTGGCATTGACGTCCAAGAATAATTTCGGCCAATAGTAACCGACCCTAAGGATCTTATAGGCCGTGGCTCTCCAGGCATGGTGCCCTCCACAAATTCCTTCATGAAATTCTTCTATAACTCTCAGAGTTTCCGACTCGACCAGACAGACCAGTAAGAACCCAAGCAGATCCTTCCAGTATAGTTGATTTTCTGAAATACAATACTTTATAGCGTGGAGTTTTAAACTTATGCATTTGGTTGGTGTTAGTCCATATGGACATTTCAGGTTTAGTAAATAGAAAACTATATCCTTATACCAGCTTGACGACATGAATTTCTCCTCAATCTTGTTTGGATATGGCTGGTCATCTGGCTCTTGCAAGTGTGTGTTTTCGCCTTCTCCTTGTAGGCAATTGATATCAAGAGCTCTAAGGTTCGATTCGGCCAGAAGTTTGGCCAGACCCTTTCCCTTTATCAATTTAGTAGGCTTGATTTCCAGATCAAATTATTGTATCTTAGTGAGCCAGCACCCTCGTTTTCCATCGCTGTCTGGCTGTACCAATATATCCTTCACAGCACTGGTTGGTACATATGCGATAATTTTTGAATGTAGAACATAAGTTCTGAATGCCTTTAGCGCTTTCACCATTGCGTACGCCTGTTTTTCCATTATATCATATTTTAGTTCGGCGTCTCTAAGGCTCTTGCTAAAAAACACGATCGGGCGCTCATAACCTTCATCATCTTTTTGCATTAAGACTGCGGCGATAGTATGTTGAGAAGCAAATGAGAAGATGAGGAAATCTTTCAAGTAATCTGGGCTTGTTAACACAGGTGCCTCGCTGATAACTTTTTTAATATGTTCGAATGATTCTTTAGCCTCAGCGGTCCAATTTAATCTGCTATCATTTTTCAGTATTCCTGTGATCAATTTAACAATCTCAGCGAAATTAGGTACGAATCTTCATAAAAAATTTATTGTTCCCAAGAAAGCCTGGATTTCTTTAACGTTTCTAGGAATACTGATAGTTTGTATTTCTTCGACTCTCTTAGGATCAATATTGATTCCATTCTTAAAGACGATATGCCCTAGGAGTTTACCTTCCTGCATGGCGAAATGTGATTTCTTTGGGTTCAAAGATAGGCCATACCTGCGCCATTTTTCGAAAGTCTGTTTTAAATGGATCAGATGTTCTTCATCGGTTTTAGAGAAAACTGTTAAATTGTCGAGGTAGATTACTATGAACTTATCTCTTTCTCCAACGAAAGCGATGTCCATGGCACGTTGGAAGGTAGCCCCTGCATTCATTAAACCAAAAGGCATTTTATCATACATGAATGTGCCCCATGGTGTGGTAAAAGCGGTCTTTTCCCTATCTTGCTCGTTCATGGCTATTTGGTTGTAACCAGAAAATCCATCTATCATAGACATCCGATTTGACCCAACTACCCTTTCAAGGACGTGGTCCATTTTAGGGAGTGGGTAATTATCTTTAAGAGAGGACCTATTCAAGTTCCGGAAATCTACACACAGTCTGATTTCTCCGCTCTTTTTTCTGACAGGGACCAAATTTGCTATCCAGTCTGAGTATCTTAGCGGCACAATTATTTTCGCGTCTAAAAGCTTGTTGACTTCCTTTTCAATAATGGGCAACAAAATGGGGTTAAACTGCCTGATTTTCTGCCTAAAAGGCTTGACTCCGGGTTTTAAAGGTATCTTGTGCTCAATTATAGAAGTATCGTATGTTCGAAGCTCATCATAAGACCAAGCGAAAACGTCTTTATACTGTCTAAGTAAGTCTCTATACTGGTCTTTCATCTTAAGAGGGAGAAATTTAGATATCTTTACCATCCTTGAATCTTTCTCAGTTCCTATATTACAATCCTCCACCTCTTCTGGTTGGGGCTGCAAAGTAAACTTCAAAGGTATGTCGTTCTAATTGAAATGTCTTTCTAAAGGAATTAAGCCTTTCGGGATTTGGTTATTTTTGAGGATCAACATGCGGTGATCCGCTATTTTTTCTCAGAAGGCTTCAGGGTTTTCATCTTCTTGCATGACCCAAGTCAGGTCGTTTTGGTTTTCTTGATCTGGATGGGTCTCAAAGAACTCGCCTATTGCTATGAGAAATTTCTGAATTTGTTCGTCATCTTCAAAAACCTGCCAGTGTCGGACATTGTCAGGTATAGAGGGCTTATATCTGATTTCAATATGATATTTCAGTTTAACATTTGTGGGAGGGGAAAAG
>WSFP011526811.1:0-11880 GCA_009831015.1 Picea engelmannii | reverse complement strand
TTTTAATTTTCAAGAACTTTTCATGAAATTTTCATTGGAAGGAAAAGAAATTGAGTTAAGAGGTATCACAGGGAAACCCGGTAAGGTGATAAGCTCTAATGGCATGACAAAATTATTGAAAAAGGGGCACCAAGGCATTATTGTAGTGTACCGTTTTGACAGTTCGGAGCTTATAACGAACTATGTAACAATCTGTACACACTTGTCACATAACACATACAGTCCAGTATATACTCCACATGCATTTAACACAATTAAACACATTTAAATTCCAGAGTAAAACATATCTCGTTACTGCTATAATTAAACATTCCAGAGCTTTTAACAATAATTCATTTACACAGCGGAAAACATGATACATAAACAGCACGGTCATGTACAACATGATTAAAGCATAATTCAAATACTTATCTTTTAACAGTTGTAGAAATCACCAACCAAGTGCAGTCCTTCCACGAACCTCCCAGCCTTAGACCACACTGTTCATCAGCTCAACAGTGGGTCACCCCCGAGATGGGACCGAGCTCCACCCCAAGGCAAGGAATCTTAGGCTAGGCTAAGGTTACAGGGAATACAACACAGAAATATCTGGAAGGATTCTTCCCAAAGATGTCATCTTACGCCCAATACTACTAGACCCTCATTCCCCACATGCATGTTCTGCCCGAGAGTATACACCTTCACGCGCACAGTCCATCGGTGCTAACCTCCCCCTCTGGGTCTCAGCAACAGGACGAATCAGGAAGTCTCAGAGCCCGTAGCTGGTGCTGGACACTCTCTGGAAGAAAACACTTCCCAACAAACTCTTTCACCTGGAAAGAGTTTCTCGCAGGCTTGAAAACCTGCCTCTTCCAACATCAACCACCTCCCTCACCTGGAGAGAAGTCATACACAATATCAACATAGGCTTACTCTGGCTAGTATGCCATGCACATACAAGCACTGCGTGGCCACAAAAACCAATCAGGAATACAGAATCGGGCTTCTCACACAATCTCAGCAATGGCGGCAAGGTCTCACGGTGTTGATTCTGGAAACGCGTGACAACAATCCACCCAAGAAATTACACAGACTCCTTGGTTCCGAACGGGTAAAGAGTGAATTGGTTTTTCATACGGACACAATCTTCTTGACTCTCAGAACAGAGGGAATACACGTATTTTACAGAACAAACACAGGCTTTACCACTTTCAGAGATGAACTAGGGTATTCTTGCAGATGTCGTACCGGTCCCGCACTCAGAGGTTCGGGTCTGAATGGAGAAGCCCCCCCCTCTACGGTTCATCTCGGCGATTATATTTGCATGCACTGGGGTTAACAATTGTCACCCTGGGAACTGCATGTGTTCCACAACATGCATCCCCTTTGCACGTTCCCTCCCTTTCCAAGAACTTAGGATAAAATAATATGCACATGGCTCTTTTTGGAAATAATATTAAAATATTATTCCAGGCCTAAGCCCCCTAGGCTTAGCCCCTAGGCGCAACACTCAGCCCCTTTTCCCACCTTTCAACCCCTAATCCCTTGCCCACTCTGTGGACGCTCAATCCCCCATCACTCATTCATCGTGGTCGATCTGCACCTGGCGGGTGTTTATATTTTATTGATGTGTTTCATACATACAGATACAAAATCTAGGCCCTTGGCCTTCAACCCTTAAGCTCTCTAGCCTAATTAAACACATAAGCCTACTGGCTTATACAAAACTTGGGTCACCAGCCTATAACACATATTTACAATCTCTTTCAGATCATAGTTTACATCGGGCTCAGCCTTAGGGACACTACAATCCCCTCCCCTTATTTTTGCACTGTCCTCAGTGCAACTTTACATAACATCTGCAAGCTTTTCAAAATTTTCAAAAAGATGCGGGTACTCTGCCCGCATAACATCTGCATGCTCCCATGTTGCGTCCTCAGGACCGTACCAGGTCCACTGGACCTTTACAAACTCTATAGCTCGATTCCAGAGCTGTTTGCTTTTCCTGTCCAATATGCGCACAGGATGCACTTGGAGGACACCTTCTGGTTCCACCTGAATCACAGTCCAATCGATAACATGATTGGCATCAGGTACATATTTCTTAAGTAGTGAAACATGAAACACATTATGTACAGTCATAGATGCAGGTAATGCAAGCATGTATGCAACTGGCCCAATCCTTTCCAGGATCTCAAATGGCCCACAAAATCTTCCTCCCAACTTGGAGCAACTTCCAATTTCAGGGAACTCCTGTTAGTTTTCACTTTCAGGAAAACATGGCCACCCACTTTGAATTCTCTATGGGTTCTGTTACTATCAGCGTAACTTTTCTGCCTATCCTGGGCATCTTTCAGATTCTGTTTGATTTTTATCATCTGATCTTCCATCTCTTTGAGTAGTTCGGGTCCTACTACTACCCTGTCAGCTAGATTATCCCAGCTCACTGGAGTGTTGCACTTTCCTCCATAAAGTGCTTCGAATGGGCTCATCTTTAGAGATGCATGATGCCCATTATTGTAGGCGAATTCTACCAAATGCAGGTTGTCTTCCCACCTTGATGGTTTTTCCATCACATACATTCTCGACATGTCTTCTATTACTCTGTTTACTCTCTCTGTCTGTCCATCAGACTCGGGATGATATGTTGTACTGAAGTTCAGATTCGTTCCAAATCCCTTGAACAGTCCTCTCCAAAAATTCAAAGTGAATTTTGGGTCTCTATCAGAAACAATTGTCTTAGGAATTCCATGCAAGCATGCAACCTCTTTTAAAAAGATATCAGCAACATCTGCTACTCTATGGGTGGTTTTCAGTGGAATAAAATGGGCATCTTTAGTAAGCTTGTCCACCACCACCATGATTGAATCATGCTGATTTCTTGTTCTGGGCAATCCTGTGGTAAAATCCATTGTTACCACATCCCATTTCCATTCAGGAATAGGTAAAGGCTGCAACAACCCTGCTGGGTGTCTGTGCTCAGCCTTGACCTTCTGGCATTCCATACATCTGGCGATGTATTCAACAATTTCCTTCTTCATACCTGGCCAAAAATAATGGCTTTTGACTGCTGCCACAGTCTTCTGATATCCAGGATGACCAGCATAAGTCACATTATGCATTTCTTTTAGAATTTCCAGCTTCAATTCCCGGTCGCTAGGTACATACACTCTATTTTTATACAGAAGTAAACTATCAGTTCCCAGGTGTAACTTTCCTTGGTTTGTGGTTTCTCATGTTGTTGTAGCTTTGCTACAAGTCTTTTGTACTGTAAATCAACATTTGCAGCTTCAAGAATTATGTCTTTAATATCAGTTCTGTACATGCTAATGGTTCTATCATGTAATTCATGCACTTTTCTGCTGAGTGCATCAGCCACCTTATTTTCTTTCCCTTTGATATGCTTGATATCAAAGTCATATTCACACAGAAATTCCAGCTATCTAATTTGCCTGGCATTTAAGGTTGGCTGATCAAATAAATACTTCAGACCATTGTGGTCTATTCTTAATTCGAATTTCTTTCCCATGAGGTAATGTCTCCATTTCCTCAATGCATGGACAACTGCTGCTATATCTAAATCATGAGTTCCATAATTCTTCTCATCTTTCTTCAACTTCCGGGATTCATAGCAAACTACAAATCCTTCTTGGCTGAGAACTCCTCCCAACCCCTCCTTACATGCATCTGTGCACACTACATAATCCTTGTCTAGATATGCAATCTTTAGGATTGGAGCACTAGTGAGCAGTTTCTTCAGTTGCTAGAAGCTTCTCTCACATTCATCTGTCCACTGAAATTTCTTCTCCTTCCTTTGCAAGGAAGTGATAGCATGCGCTATCCTTGAGAATCCAGCTATGAACCTCCTATAATAGCCTGCCAGACCCATAAAAGATCTAACTTCTGCCATATTTCTTGGCGCTGGCCACTCTTGAATGGCCTGTACCTTTTCAGGATCCACAGCGATCCCCTCCTATGATATAATGTGTCCCAAGTAATGGATCTGCCTTTGGTAAAAGATGCACTTGCTCAGTTTTGTGTAGAGCTGGTGTTCTCTCAACACTTGCAGCACCATTCTAAGATGTTGTTCGTGTTATTCCTCTATCTTGGAGTACACCAAGATATCGTCCAAGAAGACTATGATAAACTTGTCCAAATAATTTCTGAACACTCCATTCATTAAGCACATGAAGACAGCAGGCGCGTTGGACAGTCCAAACGACACTACTGTAAATTCATAGTGACCGTACCTTGTTCTAAAGGCGGTCTTGCTGATGTCTTCATCCTTTATCCTCACTTGATGATATCCAGATCGAAGATCTATTTTCAAAAATACTTTCGCATCCTTTAACTGATCAAAAATACCATCAATCCTTGGCAGAGGATATTTGTTTTTGACAGTGACTTTATTCAACTTTCGAAATTCAATGCACAGCCTCATCATCCCATCTTTCTTCTTCACAAATAGGACTGGGGCTCCCTACGGTGACACGCTGGGATGAATGTAGCCTTTATTTAATATCTCTTCGAGCTACAATTGCAACTCTTTCAGCTCTGGCATACTCATCCTATAGGAGCTTTCGAAACTGTAGCTACTCCCGGCATTAGATTTATAGAAAAGTCAATGTCCGTCTTCGGAGGTAGTCTAGGCACCTCCTGAAACACGTCCTCAAACTCTTTGAGTACCCTGTGGCCTTCCAGATTCGAGACCACATTTTGGAATACTTCTTCCACCCGGGATGCAAATAATTGACAGCCTTTTCGGTAACATTTCTTCAGCTGCATGGATGAGATTTCTCTAACAGCCACGGCTCTGGGAATTCCTTGAACTGTTACCTGATTTCCCTCTTCGTCTAGACATGTGAATCTCTTTTTACGACAATCTAGAAGGGCATGGTACTGGTCCAACCATTCCATCCCAATTAAGCAATCATATGAGCCTAAAGGTAGAATTTTCAATTCAGCCTTAGTGCTCATTCCTTTCATGTCCACCGAACAAGACTTAACCAATTCAGTGACCTTCCTCTTGGTCCCTGTGGCTAACTGCACTAACCAAGACTTCTCATGTTTTCTCTTCGTTATATGCAAACTTTCCACCACTTTAGGATCTACATAACTATGGCTAGCCCCTGAATCAATTAAAATGACAAGTGGTCGGTTGTTGATCATACCTTCCACTTCAATCATGTGCGATTGAAATTCTTCTTGCTTGTTTTCCAGGACTGCGTAGATCCTCGGCATTCTGCTGCCCATATCCTCCACTGTTTCAGCTTGCTGAACAGTATGTACAGTTCTTGCCTTACCATTTTTATGGGGACAATATCTGTACTTGTGGTTTCCTTGGCAGCCCCAACACTGAATGGGTGTCAGTCTCTGTCTTTGTGTACCCTCTTCAGTCCTTCTCGACTCTCTAAATGATGGTTTTCCCTTAAGACTGTTTCTGAAAAAGGATGGCTCGTCTCCCTTCTGCCTCTGTTCTTTCTTAAACCTCTTCTGGTCATCCCAAGCCTTCCGAAAGGTAGGATTTTCTCTTTGTTGTTCGTATAGGCATTTCGCTCTTCTTATTGTTTCTTCCATAGTGTTAGGATCATCATATTGAATCTTGTCACCAATGGAAGGTGGCAGTCCACCCAGGTACCTCTGAATTTTAACAGCTTCATCCTTGATGAATGGAACATACTTTAGTAGTTCCAAAAATTTTCGTTCATACTCATCAATGGTCATACTGCCCAACTTGAGTTCAAAGAACTCCTTCATCTTTCTATCATAGTATCTTTTAGTCAGCTATTTCTTCTCGAAATACCTCTTAAATTCCTTCCAAGTGACCTCTTTCTCTCTGATGTGATACACCTGCACAAACTGATCCCACCACATGGAGGCTTTTCCTTTCAGTTGGTACATTGAAATTCTTCCTTCTTCATGTGCAGAATAATTATGCAGTTGGAAGTATTTCTTCATGCCCAGCAACCATGTCTCGACATATTCCTCCTTATTATGTTCTCCATTGAATGTTGGAGGTTTAATTTTATTCATCTCTCCTTTCAATTCCTCTTTTCCATATTTTCGATGTTTTCTGGTAGGTGATGGGCTTGAATTACTGTGTCTTACTGTCAGAACGTCTTTGGGAGCGACTAAGATGTCGGCTACCACTCCTCGACCTGCCTCTTCTCCCATGGGTTCTGCGACTCTCTGTCGTACCTGAGTATCTTCCCTTCTCAATTTTATTCTCTATTCTTTCCAGACTCTTCAAAAATTTTAAGTTTAATGCACCCTGTCGGTCCCTGACTTTCATAAGCTTTCAGCTATCATCTCGGCGCTCCTTGGCCTCTCTTTGCAGCCCTTCAATGATTTTCATCCTATGTCCTTCCTTATCCATTTCTTTTCCATGCCCATTAGAGTTCGATCCTTTGACTCCCAGGTTAACATCCTTTCCTTCTCGTTCATCTTCTATTTCAAGGGTAAACTGCACTTTTCCCCACTCCATACTCGGCGTTGATTAACTGGGGTTCTGAACTTCGTTGAACTCTACACACACACTGTGCAATTAAATTTAAAATTGTCAGGCCATTAAACCTTCACGAACAACCACAATATTATAAGTTAGTTCGAGTAAAATAAAAGACATTTTGATTTTAAAATAAGTTTACCGAGCTCTCAATAGGCTATGCAAATTTCTTGTTTTCAAAACTTCAGTTTCTCGGTACTTCGGGTTTCAGAACCTTGGGTTTTCGGTACCCAGAAGTTCACTATGAAATAGTGACCTCCTACTCCCTTTTACTACAATTCCCCGAAATCCAAAATTTTGGGTTTAATTAACTCTGACCCCCACACTGATGTCGACCTTAACTGTGATGGGACATAGTGTGTTTCGGAAGGTCCACGTCACCTTTGGTGATGTCATTGGGGTCCCACGCCTCTTTCCTTATCTTCACACTCCCATTGGAATGCGGTACAACTCCACGTGTCCATGTGCCATAGTTCCCAATTGAGGTTTCGAGTATCAGGGTTTCGTTATCCCCAACGACATGAGTTCCTGTCCTCACAAACTCCCGATCCCCGATTTGCCGATGCGCCTTTTTTGCCTTTACCCCCCTGTAGTGTACCCTTTTCACTACCAAGGTTTTCAAACCTCTCTGTTACCATTCTATACATGGATTTTTACCTAATTCGTATAGACATTATAAGCACATGCATTTAAACAATTAAACGGACTTAAATCTCAGAGTAAAATATATAAGTTACTACTACAATTAAACAAGCCATAGAATTCAACAGTAATTCATTTACATAGTGAAAAACATGATAACATATCCAGAAGAGTCATGCAATTGTGATAAAACATAGTCAGATACTTATCTGCTGACAGTGAAGAAATCCACCAACCAAATGCAGGCCTCCCACGAACCTCCCAGCCGTAGACCGCACTGCTCCTCAACTCAACAGTGGGTCACCCCTGAGCTAGGACTGAGCTCCACCCCAGGGCAAGGAATCCATTCTCAGGCTAAGGTTACAGGGAATTCAGTCATACACAACCACCAGGAAGAAAGCTCTCCCAGGAATCTCCCTCGCTCACTGCCCACAGACCCTCATTCCCCGCATGCCTGTTCCACCCCAGGAGAGTGCACCTTCTCTGTCACTTGGACAGTCCTTTGGCTACCAGTCTACCTTGCCTTGGGTTACAGGAACAGACCGGACCGGAAGTCTCCGGGCTCTATGGAAGCTACAGGGTTCCTTCCAGGAGCTCTCTCCTTCCTCTGCGCACTCTCTCACCTGGAGGAGTCGCTCATAGGCCAACAAGCCTCATGCAGTCCAGTACTGCATGACCACAACAACCCATAGGGAAAACAGACAAAGGCTTCCAAAACCGGTTCAGCAGTCACATGATGATCTCATGGTTGTGTTTTCGGAATAGGGACACCACGCACAGGTTAGCTCAGCTTTTCCCAAACAAATGACAATTCTTCCACTCGAGTCCAACACAGGGTTCCTGTTCAGGAAATGCCCTCCCGGGTTTTATTAGAACCAGAAATAGATTCCATAGTTCTGGACAGGGGTGTACACGAATTCTTTAGGACAAACATGGGCTTTCTTTTCTGTATCAAAATTACACGAGGGTCTCTTACAAACTCGCTCCTACGGCTCTTGCTTAGGGTAGTTAGGTCGAATCAAATGCGAGGGAGCTCCTCCCCCATGGCTGTTCCTTTCTGTTTTATTTGCATGCGTCAGGGTGGACATTTGTCACCCTGGGAACTTCATGCGTTCCACCAGCACGTGTTCTTCCCACCACTTGGGAAATCACGTGTCCTTCCAAAAGGACTTAGGATAAAAACATATGATGCACATATCTTTTGAAATAATATTAAAATATTATTTCCAGGTTTAAGCCCCTAGGCTTGGCCCCTAGGCTCATCACTCAGCCCCTTTCCCACCTTCCAGCCCCTAGTTCCTTGCCCACTCTATGGACGCTCAGTCCCCCTTCACTCATTCATCGTGGTCGGTCTGCACTGGCGGTGTTTATATTTTATTAATTGATCTGCATACATACAAGTACATCAGTAGGCTCCTGGCCCTCAAACACTTAGGCTTCCTGGCCTAACAAACACATAAGCCTTCCAGCTTATACAAAACTTGGCTCACCAGCCTGTAGAACACATTTACAATTCATCGTATATATCATGATCTATAATGGGGCTCGGCCTTGGGGACACTACACCCCCGGCTATGCCGAGGTCCATGTGACCTCTACCTTGTGACCGTAATCAAACCGCTCATCGGGGTTTCGGGGTTCGGAGTTTCACAACGCATGGACTCCTTATCCCCGCGATTCCCAATTTCCCGAATCTCGATTTTCGATGGATGAATCTTCTTATCGGGACTTTCCCCGATTGCCTAGATTACTGCAACGCGTCCACAATGAATGGATGATCCCGATTCAATCTTGGGACTTCGGGACTTTTTCCATGAAAATTCTCGACCTCCTTCGTGACTCCGATTTTGCGATTTCCGATACACCGATGCAGTGCGCCACCTGTTCCCCCTGTTGGCGGCTATGTCCCACACTCCTTTGACAATTGGGAAATTGCATTTCGCGATATCGAAACCTCAACTGCACTTGTTCCTGAAACTTACGAAGTTCTGAACCCCGATGTGGGGTGACATCTGTCCTCCTCGCAATTGCTGGAGACTATTTGGAAGTCGCGTTTCGAAGTTTCGCGACCCCCGCTGCTGCAATCTTCTCGTCATCAAGAACCATGATACGCCGATCTTTGATGCTCGTGGGAATTGACTCTACAACGTCATTGTCCCCTCATCGCCCTTTCGGACATCGCGAGATCACAATTCCTGATGCGACGATTTCTATGTCTCCGGAGTCCACGAAGTGTTGAACCCTGACTCCTCTCGGATCTTCTGACGCGTGTCCACCCGAGATTCATGGATATGATTTCTTCGGTGTTTCGAGACTCACAAGGTCTCGATTCTCTTGACTTCTAAAACCCCGTTGGCTCCAATATCCCGACGTCTCTCCGGGACTTCTCCTCTACCCATGAGGACTTAAACCCTGTGTAACTTCTATCAACTCGGACAATTGACGGGTAATCCCACAGTGATCTTACGACTCACGATCCTCCCGAGTTTAAACTCTTGGTGTGGCCATAACCTCCTGTGCAGTATCCAAAGGCTTTAAACCTTGTGCACATTCTCCAGATCTGACGGTTACAAGGGTTCGCCTTCCCTCCCGAATAGATCCTACGGTTCTAACACCACCGGCGTGGAGTCCTCTCTCCCTGTGGACTCATACCACACTGGCTGCAGTTTCATAACGCCGTCATACCTCCTGATCTTTAAAAGAAACTCGTCAAGTATCTCCTTGACGCTTCGGATCAACCCAGGGTCTGAAATTGGCCATTCCAGACCCAATTTTTCTTCGCATTCTCGGTCCAAAGACCACTCCACTGGCCCATCTAGGATCAATGTCGAAACCTTGGCTCTGATACCAATTTGTAGTGTACCTTTTTGACAGTTCGGAGCTTATAACGCACTATGTAACAATCTGTACACACTTGTCACATAACACATACAGTCCAGTATATACTCCACATGCATTTAACACAATTAAAGACATTTAAATTCCAGAGTAAAACATATCTCATTACTGCTATAATTAAACATTCCATAGATTTTAACAATAATTCATTTACACAGCGGAAAACATGATACATAAATAGCACGGTCATGCGCAACATGATTAAAGCATAATTCAAATAATTATCTTTTAATAGATGTAGAAATTACCAACCAAGTGTAGGCCTTCCACGAACCTCCCAGCCATAGACTACACTGTTAATCAGCTCAACAGTGGGTCACCCCCGAGCTAGGACTGAGCTCCACCCCAAGGCAAGGAATCCTAGGCTAGGCTGAGGTTACAGGGAAGACAACACAGAAATATCTGGAAGGATTCTTCCCAAAGATGCCATCTTACACCCACTACTACCAGACCCTCATTCCCCACATGCTTGTTCCGCCCGGGAATATACACCTTCACACGCACAGTCCATCGGTGCTAACCTCCCCCTCTGGTTCTCGACAACAGGCTGGAACAAGAAGTCTCAAAGCCCGTAGCTGGTGCTGGACACTCTCTGGAAGAAAACACTTCCCAGCAAACTCTTTCACCTGGAAAGAGTTTCTCGCAGGCCTAACAACCTGCCTCTTCCAACATCAACCACCTCCCTCACCTGGAGAGAATTCATACACAATCTCAGCATAGGCTTACTCTGGCCAGTATGCCATGCGCAGACAAGCACTGCGTGGCCACAGCAGCCAATCAGGAATACAGACTCGGGCTTCTCACAGAATCTCAACAATGGCGGTAAGGTCTCACGGTGTTGATTCTGGAAATGCATGACAACAATCCACCCAAGAAATTACACAGACTCCCTGGTTCCGAACGGGTAAAGAGTGAACTGGTTTTTCAGACGGACACAATCTTCTCAGCTCTCAGAACAGAGGGCGTACATGTATTTTGCAGAACAAACACAGGCTTTACTGCTTTCACAGATGAACCAGGGTATTCTTGCAGATGTCGTACCGGTCCCACGCTCAGAGGTTCAGGTCCGAATGGAGAAGCCCCCCCCCTCTACGGTTCATCTCGGAAATTATATTTGCATGCACCAGGGTTGACACTTGTCACCCTGGGAACTGCATGCGTTCCACAGCGTGCATCCCCTTTGCACGTTCCCTCCCTTGCAAGGAACTTAGGATAAAATAATATGCACATGGCTCTTTTTGGAAATAATATTAAAATATTATTCCAGGCCTAAGCCCCCTAGGCTTAGCCCCTAGGCTCAACACTCAACCCCTTTTCCCACCTTTCAACCCCTAATCCCTTGCCCACTCTGTGGACGCTCAGTCCCCCCATCACTCGTTCATTGTGGTCGGTCTGCACCTGGCGGGTGTTTATATTTTATTTATGTGCTGCATACATACAGATACAAAATCCAGGCCCTTGGCCTTCAACCCTTAGGCTCTCTGGCCTAATCAAACACATAAGCCTACTGGCTTATACAAAACTTGGCTCACCAGCCTATAACACATATTTACAATCTCTTTCAGATCATATTTTACATCGGGCTCGGCCTTGGGGACACTACAATTATTGCACAACTATGCTCATTAGATGTTCAAACATCTAAGCTATCTATTCCTCGAGATCACCAAGGGATCATTGATAAGAATTCCAAAGTATTTAAAGATATTCCCTAAGGTATTCCACCCACTTGAAATCATGATCATGAAATTCACCTAATTCCTGGGAGTGTTCCTCCTAACATTAGGCCATATAGATACCCTTATGCCCAGAAGAGTGAAATTGAGTGCATGGTTGAAGAAATGTTAGAGGTTGGC
>WSFP011526806.1:0-12235 GCA_009831015.1 Picea engelmannii | reverse complement strand
GTGGTTTTCTCCCACTCTGGGTTTCCATGTAAAACACTGGTGTACTATGTATGTGTATGATTGTTCATTTGTTCATTGCTTATTTACTTTGCAGTTATTCGATGATAATACTACATTGATATAACACTTGGATTATATGGTAAAAAATGATTAAATTTCTCTATTACCGATTAACCCCCCCTCTTAGTAATCCAACACTGTTGTTGATGCTCTCTTTTCTCACGTCTTTGCATGATTAACATATGAAATAAATCAGCCTCACTCATACATAAAACATAAAAAAAATATACTAAATGGTAAATTTATCTATAAATATGGAAAAATAACTTCCTTCAAAAAAATTTGTTAATTGCATTAACGGTGCGCCCAAAAAATAGTAATGCACCGTCGGTGGTGCACACATAGATATTGTGAGTGTCGTGACTGGTGTGTCAGTGTAAACTAACACACTGAAAAAAATATGTTCTACTATGTTATGCATGCGTTGGAAAATGGTACTACATTGGGGCGCTATACTACAACACATACGCCCTGATGCGTTATATTTATCATACACATCACTTAAACCAAAAAAAAAACTAAAATATTAACACACGTAAAACAATATTTAAAAATTAGCAAAAAAATCAGTGCGTATACGTTCACTACACGCACCAGTGCATGTAACTAACTGGTCCAGGATCTTTTCATTTTGACTTATAAAGAATTGTATTAAATGAGAATAAATTAAAGTGCACCATTAAAGAAGGGAAAACTCAAAAATGAAGAGACATAAGCATCAGATCTGAACATAAAAACTTGATAATGGAGTTTGTCCTTGGTGGACTATGTCTTCGGGTCTAACTCTCAAATGGTTAGGCTCTTTCATTAACTCAACAAAATAATTTGACAAATACATAAATATACCTCATTCTGAAATCAAGTTGCAAAAATAATGCTCAAATCATAAAACAAACATCACCACTGAATTCGTGGCATTGAATTACCCAAAATTGATTGTCTCCACTTTCTGATCCCTCTGGCACTCCCAGGCCCAAGAAGAATTTTGTCTCAGTTTTCGTGCCCTCTGAAACCTGTAATGATGACAGTCTTTTGTATCAAAATCTGTGACCATAGGTCATACGGTCTGTGCCTCCCCCCCCCGGATCTGGGCAAATTACACCTTTTAAGTAATATCTGTGGGCGGATGTACTGAGAGGTACCCATGGCACATTGGTTGTGGGTGAAATTGCTAAGGCTTGGGCATCGACAAAGGTTCCGGGGTCGAATACCACAGACTCCATTTTGGTATGTTGGTTGTATATATATATATATATATATATATATATATATTTGCAATATTTGATACCCACTAACTTTAGTGGAGTCTAGAAGTCCTTCCAACTGCTGCTAAAAATTGGCGTGGTCCCCCAGATTTGGTGGACCCACCATTTTTTTAAATTCAAAAATCATTCACGGGTTGATATTGGACGTTTCAGGGATGCCATGTGTCGCCTGCTGATTGGTCCATGTGGCACCCACTGATTAGTCCACCTGTATGCTGACATAAATTTCCCTATCAATCTGTACATGACATGTGGAACTTCCTGGGTGGTGCCACGTGGCATCATCTGGGGGTGACACATGACACTTTTCTACTAGTCCACATGGACCTCTGAAAATCCCATTGGCAGGTGACACATGGCAACCTTTGGTGCTACAACATGGAAGCCTCTAGTGCTTCCACATGGCATGTTGATGTCAGCAGCCATCATTTTGACGTTACCCTGCCATGTCAAATACTGACATCAGTAATATAGATGATGATGTGCCCCCCTATTGACTTTCCCTGTTTGACCACAACTTTGATCACAGATATCTTTCAAATCATAACTCTGTTAGACGAGCTGTTTGCACCATTAGAAAGCTTGTGACACACTCTTCATGATCATGCTAGAGCCATTCTAAGCATTTTGGGAACTTTGAATTTTTTTCCTTTCTCTGTCTGCTGGAGCCATTTTGAGCATTCTATGTTGCCTCTATGAGTTTTGAGTTATTCTTATCCTTCTTTAGATCCTTTTTGGATCACGCCTTCCCACTGAGAGATTTTTGGACCACCAAAATCTTTCATCAATCAACATGTAAGTGAGGGAAGAGTCCCCTAACTTTGTCATTCTTGGTCCACTTTTCCTTGTTTGGATGTGTGCCTTTTAAGCCTACTCGAAGATAATCAACATCACCCCTGCATGAAGTCCTCTTCCTCCTGTCCAGGATGATATATTCCTGTAGCTCATCCAAGTACTTAGGTGCAAATGCATCAACTGATGGTATTTAAACTTCCTCATCTTGATCCATGATCATGGGAGGCTAAAAAAGTTTCAAATTTTCAACGTTCACAACTAAGTAAATCTGCATATAAGGTGGAAGATCCAGACGAAAATCATTGGTACCACTTTTATCCAAGATAGTGAAGGGTCCATAATGAATGGGATTGAGTTTCTTGCCTTCACCCTTCAATCTCTCCTTACTGATGTGAATCCATACCCGGTCTCCAACCTGGTATTGATGATCAACCATGTGCTTGTCATGACAAGCTTTATATTGTGCTTGAATTTTCTCCAACTGTTCCCTGACTGCCTGGTGTATCTGCTGAATCCTTTGGATGAACTTGCAGGCTCTGTCCTCTGTTCATTCTTCATTTACATCAACATCTCTCCCATACATCAAGTCCAAAGGAACCTTTGGTAGGTACCCAAAACATGTCTCAAAAGGTGAGCTCTGAGTGGATGAATGTAAAGATCGGTTGTACTCATGTTGTACATAGGGTATCTATTCATCCCATAACTTGGGACGCTTGCTGCAGTAGCCTTGAAGCAAAAGTACCACTGTTTGGTTTACCACCTCTGTCTGTCTGTCAGTCTGTGGATGGAAAGCAATGCTCCTCTTCAATTTGGTGTCCATCATTCTCCACAAGCTAGTCCAAAAGTCCCCAAGGAATCAAGTATCTCGATCCGAGATGATAGATGTGGGTAATCCAAAGTGAACTCAAACATGCTGAAAGAAGAGATTAATAGTTTGCTCAACAATGATCTACTTTTTACATGGCATCAAGATACACATATTGCTGAACCTATCCACTACAA
The DNA here is from genome assembly GCA_009831015.1 of Picea engelmannii. Classification (NCBI taxonomy): domain Eukaryota; kingdom Viridiplantae; phylum Streptophyta; class Pinopsida; order Pinales; family Pinaceae; genus Picea; species Picea engelmannii. Next base: position 9,113 of record WSFP011526806.1, on the reverse strand, counting down.
CATACAAATAATCATGACCCCATTTGGTCATTGGTAAACCCCCTACAAAATCCATGGAGACACTTTCCCATGGATGGGATGGAACATGAAGTGTTGAGTATAGCCCTGGTTTTCTATTAATGGGTTTACAAGTAGAACACATCACACACCCCTTTACATATTAGTTACAATTTCTTTCATTTGAGGCCAGTAACAAAACCTTTGCAAATGAGCCATAGTCTTTCCTACCCAAAAATGCCTAGACACAAGAGAAGTATGAGCTTCTCATATTACATGGACTCATTCGCTTTCACGAATACATAAATTTCCAAGATGGTAGAGTAGTTTTCCCTGTAGACAATAGTTCTTTGCTTGTGCACCAAAGGTTAGCTTCACATATACTTCTTTAAAATCTTCATCGATGGCATATTGTTCTACATAGCTATCATGAGATAAAGAATCATTCTTCAAAACAATAGAAGCAACAATAGGAGGCCTATAAAGCATATCAACTACCTTGTTACTTGTACCCTTTTTGTACTTTATTTCCAAGTGAAATTGTTGTAGAAAACCCATCCACCTGTAGTGTTGAGATTGTTGCAATTTGGTCTGTGTTTGAAGATACTGTAAGGGTCGTTGATCTATATGTATGATTGTTTCCTTCCCTAACAAGTAGTGCTTCCATTTCTTTACACTCCAGACTAATGCATACAAATCTTTATCATATGTAGGAGAGTTAACAACAACTTGGTTAAAAGTTTCAGAGTGGTAACATATAGGCTTACAATATTGCATCAATATTGCACACATGGTGTATCCGTTGGCATTTGTCTTGATCTCAAAAGTCTGTTGAAGATTCGATAGTGCTAATATTGGTGCGGTATTGATCTTCCCCTTCAAAGTGTCGAAATCTTTTTATTGCTTTCCTTCCCACTGAAAAGTGTTCTTAACACTGGTTAAGGCATGCAAAGGAGCTGCTATAAAGGAGAAGTTGGGAATCAATCTTCTCCAATACTGGACTACACCTAAGAAGCTTCGAACTTCGGTTACACTTTTTGGCTCGGGCAATTTACATTTACATCGATTTTGGAAGGGTCAATTTTGAATTTTCCTCCTCCTACAATATGACCTAAGTAAACAAGTGTAGTCTTGCCAAATTCACATTTAGACAATTTTACATACAACTTTTCCCTTTGCAAAGTATCCAATAATTGATTTACATACCTCACATGCTCATCCCAAGTCCCGCTAAAAACAAGAATGTCATCTAAATATAAAATCACAAAGTCATCTATGAAAGGCATGAATACATCATTCATCACACGCATAAAATTTGTCGGAGCATTACAAATCCCAAACAAAATAACTAACCACTTAGACAATCACTGTTTGGTTTTAAAGGAAGTTTTCCATGCATCCTGTTCTGTGATTCTGATTTGATGATATCCACTGTGTAAATCGAACTTAGTGAAAGAGACAACATTCTTCAATTAATCAAGTAAATCATCTATGCGAGGAGGGTATCAATTTTTCACTATGATTTTATTTAAATCCCAGTAATCGACACACATTCGCCATGTGCCATCTTTCTTTGGCACCATCACAATCAGAGAACCAAAAGGAGATGAACTAGGCCCGATGACCCCTTGATCCAATAAGCCTTGTACCTGCTTCTTAATCTCTTTCATCTCCACAATTGAAATCCTGTACATGCCCACATTAGGAAGAGGATAATCCTGCTGAAGATGTATCTCATGTTGGATTTCCCTCTTAGGAGGTAATCCATCTGGTTCTTGAAAAATATCATCATACTTAGAAACAATATCAATTAATTCATTTTTATGAGATGGATCACACCCTTAGAAAGTGTTGGATGTCTCGACATCTTTCTCTCTGACGACCATGAGTACATATCTCTTATTAGTGTTTATGAGTCTTTTCATTTGCCCTGCACTAGCAAGTGTTGTATTTACCCTCATGCTGTGAGATCTAATTATATATTCCACTCCCCCTTTAGTAAGGTGGTATTTGTTCTCATGACGAAAGAAGAATGCTTTTCTATCATAAAGATAAGGACTTCCCAACACTATGCCACATATATTAAGTGGTACAACATCCAAATCCACTTCATCAATCAATTTTGAAGCAATAACAAATATGATCCTGCATTGTTTGATGACATTAAGTTTTTCTTTATCACATACCCAACCAAGAGGATAAGGATTTGGATGTGGTTTCATTTCAAGACCCATTTTCTTGACAAGTGCTTGGGATGTTAATTTTACTTGGGAACCCAGATCAAATAATGTATCTATGTTAGTATGTTTAGATGCAACTCTTATGTGAAATAACTCATTCCTCTTTTGTTCATCAATATGAGATTCATCATTGGAAATTGAACTAGCATGAAGATAATATTTACCTTGTACTCCAAATGCTGTGATCTTTCCTTCATATCCTGAATAAGAACCAATATCTTGCTGCACTGTAGCAACGAACTTTGTCTTCCCCTTTCCACCGAACTTTTTCAGTTTCTTTTCTGGATGCAGTTCCCAATAGTGTTCTTCATCATGACCACTCTTCTTGCAATGAGTGCAAGATGGTTTTCCTCCTTCTCTTGTCACTGTAGCGGTCTTCTTGTCCTTCCTTTTAAACTTCTTAAAAGTCTTTTGTGGGAAATTGGAATGTTTCTTTGTGGGATCTTATTGAACATGTTTCCCCCTGTTCTCAAGGTGAGTGGCTTGCACACAAACTTCGTCAAGACTAGTGGGGTTAAAAAAGAGAAAAGTATGATGAATATAACTATGAAGTGCGCCAATATACTTCATTAAAGTCTCATAAGAATCCAAAGGAATTTTCAATGCAAGTGCTTCCTTCCTAAATTCTTCTGTGAAACTTTGTACAATTTTTCCTTTACTTTGCCTTAAAGTTTTCCATTCCACCATTGTTTTATGTAAATACTCTAATGGATAAAATTGCTTCCTTAACGCTGATTTAAAATACGACCATGAGGAAAGAAGCTTACCACACTTACTTTTGTTCTAAAGCTTGCTCTCCCACCGTACGAGAGCGGTGCCTTCCAACCGAAGAGAAGTCAGTTGAACTTTAACTTCCTCTTCATCAATATGCTGGACATGAAAATACACTTCAACCTATCAGATCCAATTATCTATCTTTTTAGGATTAACATCTCCATTAAACATAGAAAGCTTTAATAATGGTTTCTTAAAAGAGGATTTATGGCTAGAATCATGAGAATGATGAGAATGCTCAGAGGAAGAAGAACTAGAAATCAAAGGTGAAGACAGAGGCTCAGGAGGTTTACCGAAGCATCATCATCTTCATGTGCTTCCATTTTCTTCCTTTCTTCTTCATCCTCTTCTTGTAATCTCCATACATTCACTCGACCATTTCTAACATGTGATAAAAGACCATGTAAAAAAATTTCTCCTGTTCATCACGCTTGTCCTCTTATGCCATTTTCTTCCTTCTAGATACACGACCAACTTCGGGATTGAAAGTCTTAAGAGTTCCTTCACCTTGTGTATGCTTGGCCCTAGTAAGCATTCACACTCAATAATTCAAGTCAAAGATGACTACTCTGATACCAACATGATCCAGGATCTTTTCATCATGACTTATAAAGAATTGTATTAAATGAGCATAAATTAAAGTGCACCATTAAAGAAGGGAAAACTCAAAAATGAAGAGACATAAGCATCATATATGAACACAAAAACTTTATAACAAAGTTTTTTCTTGGTGGAATACATCTCCGAGTCATTCTCTCAAAAAGGTAGGCTCTTTCATTAACTCAACAAAAGAATTTCATAGATACATAAATATACCTCATTCTGAAATCAAGCTACAAAAATAATGCCCAGATAATAAAAAAAAACATCACCACTGAATTCGTGGCGTCGAATTACCCAACAATGACTATCTCTACGCTCTGATTTGACTCTGGCACTCCCAGGCCCAAGAAGAATTCTGTCTCGATTTTTGTGCCCTTTGCAACTTGAAATGATGACAGTCTTTTGCCTCGAAATACATGCCCACATGTCGTATGGTCCGCGCCTTCTCCCCCGGCTCTGGGAGGATTACACCTTTTAAGTAATATCTGTGGGCGGATGTACCAAGAGGTACTTGTGGCGCATTGGTTGTGGGAAGAATTGTTAAGGCTTGGGCATCGATGAAGGTTGTGGGGTTGAATCCCATGGACTCCATTTTGGTATGTTGGTTGTATATATATATATATTTTCAACATTTGATTCCTGCTAACTTTAGAGGAGTTTAGAATTCCTTCCAACTACTGCTAAAAATTGGTGTGGTCTACCAGATTTGGTGGACCAGCCATTTTTTTAAATTTGAAATTCCTTCACGGGTTGATATTGGTCATTTCGGGGATGCCATGTGTTGCCTCCTAATTAGGCCACATGGATCCCGCTGATTAGTCCACCTGTCTGCTGACATCAATCTCCCTGTCAATCCGTACATGACACATGGTGCTTCCTGGTTGGTGCCACATGGCATCACCTGGGGGTGCCATGTGGCACTTTTCTACTAGTCCACATGGACCCCTGAAAAGCCCATTGTTGAATGACACATGGTAGCCTCTGTTGCTACCACGTGGCAAGTTGACGTCAACAACCATCATGCTGACATCACCATGCCAGGTTAGCTATTAATGTCATGCTGACGTTAGCAGTACGAATGATGATGTGGCCCCGTGTTGACTTGCCCTATTTGACCACAACTTTGACCGCGGATATCTTTCAAACCGTAACTCATTTTGACGACCCGTTTGTTCTATTAGAAATCTTGTGATGCACTCTTCACAATCATGCCATTTTCACTAAGTTTTGGGAACTTTGAATTTTTTCCCTTTCTCTATCTGCTGGAGCCATTATGAGCATTCTAAGTTGCCTCTGTGAGTTCTGAGTTATTCTTATCCTTCTTTGAATCCTTTTTGGATCACTAACATAGGCACATCGTCACATAAAAGTTTCCAAATTTTCGAGTACATAACTTTTTATGGTGCATTCCGGTTGTTACTATCTCACCCCGTACGATGCCACTAAAACATTTGTTGGGTGCAACAGAACACAATTTTATATTTCTCGGTGGTGCGTTTGGTAAGCATGAAAGCCACGGTGTGCACGTTTACCAATGCATTGCGTAAAAATATATCTGATAAGGGTGGTGCGCCATGTACTTTAACGTCCTAGTGCGTTATCTATACTTTGACGCATTGCCCCACGAGTTATATGATTTTCTTCGGTGTGTTATCTGTACTTCGACTCACTGCCCCACAAGTTATATGATTTTCTTCGGTGTGTCATTAAAGGGATGTGTTAGTGCATTAATGTTTACTAACGCACTGCCAAGAAAGGTAACAAGGTATGCGGTGCACCCTGTAAATTTACAGGTCATACCGTAGACGGTGCGAGCTGAGAGCGTTGAATGCACCATGCAATTTTTTTGTTTTTTTTTTACACTTAAAATTTCACTCAATTTTAATTTTTAATCCGATGAAAACTTAAGTTATAAAGAAACAAGTACATTACCTAGACATTTTGTCATCGGGTAGGCATGGTTGCGATGCACTAAAAAAAACTAAATTTCCCACCGTTTCGAAAAATTTCAAATTCACGCACCGAACAATAGATGAAAGGAAGGAAACCAAGGAAAACATTGATGGAAGGGCACTTCAGATAGGAAAAGGTTTCACTGGTGCGTTTGAGATCTACAACACTCAAAATGGTAAAAATTATTTTTACCGTCGATAATGTTTTTTAATAAAATCTTGTTCTGGTGCGCCCGATGAACAACCACACCGGTCCATACATGTTTAATGATCACATCAGTTATATATTAAAAACAAAACATCCCTAGCATGGTGTACATGTTTTTGGGCACGCGTGCGCACTGGTGTGCATACTACTACATAACACACCACCGTACATTTTTTGAAAAACTACAATAGTGCGAAATGTTTTGTTTAAGAATGACAGTGCAGTATAATAATAGATGCCCCAATATGATTGGTTTTACATAGCGCATGACCAAAATTTGGAAATTAACCCTAACACGGTGCTCCATATTGGAGCACTGGTGCACATGATACAATGGAGTGCACCAGAATATATTTTTTGACACAATCCTACATTGGTGCATAAATGTTTTTTATTTAACCATATAATGGTGCGCTCTACTAATAGCACACCGGTGCCTCCAATGTTACATTGTGAAACGTAGATTTTAAAAAGAACATTGTTACGGTGTGTCATTATTTCTTGGTGCATCCTTAGTTTCATAGCACATTGACTAATATTTTTATTTATTTGAAATAACCCTGCTACAATGCGTTATTTTTTAGGGCATCGATGTTCTTGTTGTAGAAAATGCACTAGTGTGTTATGTACTTCTAAAAGCACCATTGTAAAAACATCCACTAAAACCTCCGCCCGCTCACCTTCGCTAGTATCATTCGCTATAAACATATTTTTGGGATATTTTTATAGGGGCGTCTGCAAAAACCTCCACTAGAGGGTATTTTCCTTGTAGTGCTTGTAGGATAGTCCAAAACTAGGGTTTAAAATGTATGTGGAATTAAAATTAGCATAAATTTTGATTTGAAGATTTGATACAAAATCCCTTGGAAGGTGGAAAGAAAGTATAATATATTGGGAAAATGATAGGACTAATTCAGATCAATATTGTAAATATAGTGAGGATGGAAGTTGAGGCTTGTGGTTAGATTTGAAGACTTAAGAACTAATGTCAAATTTTCAATTTAGAGGATATGAAGATGAAATTTATCCTATGAAATGTTTAAGGATTGAAAAGCAAGTTCTGTCCATTAATAAATCATTAATGAAGGAGGTTCATAAATTAAAACAAAAAAATGATGAGTTAAGGGAAGAATTGAAAATAAAAGATGAAGAAATCGAAAGGTTGCATAAGTATAATCAAGAACCTCTTTAATGAGGTTAAGAATGAGAAAGACACCCACAAGAGGTAGAATCAAGATCATTGGTGAATACATCAATAAAATTGTTGAAGAATACATAGATGTTAATGATATGAAATAAGAAGTGCAAGGAAGAATGAAGAAAGAAGAAACAATTTAATCAAAAGGAGAAACAAGAGAAGTTGGAAGAAGATCATAAAAAAATATCATCAAAAATACTTGAAAAATTTGAGTTTAAACTTAAGAATGTCAAAATTAAATATGATGGAATTATTCCAAAAGAAACTTATTAGAGAAAATTTGATTAAAAAATGTGCCCCCCAACCATAATACCAATTCCATATCATACGATATTAGCCAATCAAAATGCTTTAAAATTCAAAAGAGGTGCATGTAGAAGGTAATGTTTTATTATATAATTTGGATATTGGTGGTGTTTTTTAATAATATAATTTTTCTACCCTAAGCATGATGGCGTGCCCAAAATTCATAGAAAATCGTATAATATTAATTATGAAAGTGATATAATTTTTAGATTTTTAGTTCAATATTATGGGTATGATAATGGTGTAATTTCTATATTTTTCATTTTAAATTGTCTTTATAAAAATGTGCTCCCAACCATAATACCAATTCCATGTCATACAATATTAGCCAATCAAAATGATTTAAAATTCAAAAGAGGTGCATGTAGAAGGTAATGTTTTATTACATAATTTGGAGATTGGTGGTATTTTTTAATAATATAATTTGTCTACCTAAGCATGATGGCGTGCCCAAAATTCATAGACAATCGTATAATATTCATTATGAAAGTGGTATAATCTTTAGATTTTTAGTTCGATATTATGGGTATGATAATAGTGTAATTTCTATATTTTTCATTTTAAATTGTCTTTATTATGAGAAATGAAATAGTAAATTTTTTATTTTAAAAATATTTGATATATATATATATATATATATATATATATATATATATATTTTAACTTTTAAAGGCTTCATTAAATTAATCCACATGAATAGCACTATGGTCTACCAAAACCATGGGACACAAAAACCATGGGCCCGAAACCCACTTGTTTACTTAAAATAGATTTGACTCTTTTATTGAGTCAGGTTTATCCTAACATATATCTCATAATTTTTCTTCAATCACAATGAATTATGATAAGTTTGATCACATTTCTAATAATAATAATAATCTATTTTTAAGGTCACGACGAAGCCAAACACCAAATTGGTGTATGAGATCACATACCCTACAATATAAATTGGTCATTTTTAAATGAATATATATTATTTATTCTACAATATAATTTTGAGTATGTGTAATTTTATATATTATTTTTTAATAATTTAATAGTTTTTTTTTTTAAACTTTACACCTTGAAAAATTGATCAAATAACTTTTAAGATGGGACAATATATTTAATTTTCTTTCCTTATTTTTGGGGAAAACACTACATCGAACATAGTCTTCATAAATTGATATTAATATAATATATATATTTAAGTTAGCTTTGATAAAAGTGAAATAAACACAAACAATGTAACATACCCACTACCTAAAATCAAAGTTTTTCGTTGATTTCTCAACAATGAGAATCCCTGAAGCTTGCAGCAGCAAGATGTCAATCCCCAATCCATAGGTCTTTCATTCACCTACCCAGCTCTCTGCACATAACCGTGGTCTTTCCATGATAACAATTTCGGGGTTTTTCGGGGTTTCATCCTTTCTGATGTCGAGGGTTCCTATACTCTCAATTCCCTGATCTCCGATGAGCTCTCTTCCGGCCTTAGCCCCTCCTGGCTATGCCCTCTGGTCCATAGGACCGCTCTCATAAGACCGCAACCTTATATCCTCCTATAAGGGTTTTGGACCTTCCAGTGCCAAAATGCACTTTCCCTCAGGATCCGCGATTCCTCGAATCCCGACGCGCTCTTTATGCACTAGCTCCCTTGGCTAGGCTCCTGGCCCATATGACCACTATCCCTGTGACCGCAGTCTTACCTCCTTTCGGAGTTTTGGGTTTCAAATTCTTGATGAGCTCCAAATTTCCGTTAGCCCTCCAGGCTAGACTCTTGGTCCACGTGACCTCCTCTATATGACCGCAGTCATATCACCTATCGGGGCTTCGGGGTTTCCAATGCCAAGGTG
>WSFP011526803.1:0-12235 GCA_009831015.1 Picea engelmannii | reverse complement strand
CCAAGTAGAATAGTTTTCCTCATCAAGGATTGGAACTTCATCATCCATTTGTGTGTCTATGGATCTCTTTCAAGCTTGTTAAGGCTTGTAGTGAAGGCTTTCTCTGATACTAATTGTTGGACACACCTACCACACTTAGAGGAGGGGTGAATGAGTGTGGGGCTCTTTTTCCCAAATCTCCCCTCTTACACAAAAATTCTTAGTTAACATTTAAAATCTATTCATTATCCTTTGTTGTCATTTATAACCAGTTAGATGTGAACATATATCAACAACATATATCAACAAAATATCATCAACAAGTCATCACCACAAGGAACACAAAGAACACAAGATGTATGTACAATTTTTCTTTTTATTATGGACAACAATCCGAGGGTTTTTCAACAAGAACTGAATATAGTACAACTCTTCAAGAGCACCAGCTCCATTATGAAAGACTCAACTTACATACTCAGCACCAACTGAGATGAGGCAACAATTCTCAACAGATATCAATCTGTCAACAGGTACTCGACCTGTCAGTAGTGCATCCTGTGTGTGTACGCGCCCTGGCTCACTACAGCTCGCGTGTGTACACACCCTGTGTATACAACAACCTACGTATATCTTCTTGAGCTGTTAGGGTTTGTCCTTCAAGATCAACTCAGATTCTCTACAATCAATATATCATTCTCTTCTGTCTTTGACTATTCAATTTGAACACCAGCCAGTTAAAACACATCCAAGCTTTCCAATAGCTTGCTCATGCTCCACAACAAATCAATATGAATGCTATCTCAACATGTATAAAAAACTAGTATACCATAGCAATCATGTCACCACTGAATCACAAGAGTACTACTCACTCCATCAACCAAATCATCCAAACTGAATCATATCATAGAAGCCATACCAAGAATGCCCTAAGCATTCATAACACATCAAACAACAGTATCCATCAAGACAATAATGTAACCATACCAGTGTCTCAATGATAGATATGAGCCCATAGAATGCAGATCTGGAACCCGCCTCATCATCCAAGAGATTGGCACTAGCTCAAACAAAAGTCTTCATCATTCCATCCACTGTACGCACTCTGTCCTCATACAGCTCGCGTGTGTACGCGCCCTGGCCCATTATAGCCCGCGTAAACCTAAGAAACTAGGGTTTCTGAAGCTCCGAGAATTTTGCCGTCAAGATCTCCAACATTGTTGAAACTTTGATGCTTCCATGAGATATTCATCTCGCTTTATTCCTCAGAATAGATCTTCAATCATGCTCAAGAGATCCACATCAAATATGCTCTCACAAGAAACTCTTCATCAATACTCCACAAGATAATCTCACAAGAATCTCTCCATTGATCCACAAAAAGGATGATCTACAAGAGACCATAACTATCTTATTTATACTTTCATCCTCTAGGTCACTTAACCTATTTTTAGGTTACTTAACCCATTTCTAGGTCACTTAACCTATTTTCCTTATTTTAGGGCTAACCACTTTCCATGAATAGAAAGTTATCCAATACTTTATCATTTAAATATTCCTTCTTGATTTTGTCACCTTACTTTATTATTTAAATAATCCATCTTGACTTTGTCACTTTATTTGATAATTTAAATAATGATTTCTTCTTTTAGGTCACTTTGACTTCTTTGACCTTGTGGGCTTCAAGCCAACATATGGGGGTCCTTCATCTTCGTAAGGCCATAACTCTCAAACCATGAGGAGTTATGTGACATTCCACATACCACCGGAAATGGCATAAAAAGCACTATCCATCCAGGATAGTTTCACCAACAACTTCATTGATCTTCATCTCATTATTCCACATACAAGCATGGGCCCTCCAACCATTCTTCTAGGACAATTCAATTTGCAAAGCATCTTTCTGTGAGGGATTTCACCATAAGGGGACCACTTTGGAGTTCATCCATTTGTGTACCTTATCAACCATGATAAGACTATAATGATTCATCTTTGCATCAATCCACCACTGCATCATATACACCAACTATGCATTATGATAACTCATTGATTCATCTTTATCGATTGGTTTCCACTTGACATCTATCATTCTCATCAAGGAAAATTCATCATATACAATGAAAACTCAACAACCAATCAAGCCTATCAATCAATCCATCACTTGACATCAATCAATGACATCAATCAATCAAACCATTGGCATCAATGACAACATGCAAACCATTGGCATCAATAACAACATGATCCTCCAACATATGGCCACAACCAAACTATCCCATAAGGTTGGTAAAAAGAACAATAAATTGATACACTTGTCTTCATCATAAAGATTAATATTAATCGACAATAACTGGCTTACCACAGTATTGAAGGTGTTCAAATTCTTTGTTACTGAGTATCATTCTTTCATCCTCAAGTTGTACAACTTCTTCCATAGGAAACAATTGTTTACTAGGGACTTAGACTGTTACAAATCCCCTAATTTTTCCATAATTCCTTGGCCGTAGATTCCCCTGACACATTCAGTAATACTGAATATGAGAGACACAACCCGATGTATCTCTTTGCCTTCTGATCCAATTTTTTCCAGTATTATGTTGACATTCCCTTAGGTGTAGTACCTGGATCTACAAGGACCCATTGATCTTTGTCTACCAAAATATCTTCCATCTTGATCTTCCACAACTTAAAAATTTTCCCATTAAATTTTTCAATCTCTATTTTTGAATTACTGTCCATTTCTTTTACCACAAGAATCGATATCACTGAGTTCCCACTGTAACAAGGTTTATCAAAGAACCGAGCCAAACCCTTCGCCACAAAGGCATTCCCTTGAGGCTAATAAATTCTCTGATAGAAAATGTAAGTTTTAATCCTTTTACATTAATGCAATGCACATACATATTCTTATCACAGAAAAGAAAACAATTGTAATTACACACACACACAAAGATTTACCTTGGAAACTCAATCAGGAAAACCAACAACTAGTTTTAGAGCTGCACCTCTAATTCTATTCATAATATAACTTCATTTTTTACAATACAATATATAGGATCCCATGGCATCCAAAAAATCTCTAATCCATTGACCCAGATTAGATTAGAACCTTAATTCCTTAACCAAAATTAGAAAACCATGAGTTGAAATACCTTTCACCATTAAACCGTCAAAGGTGAAAAACCGCCCCCGCCAAAGGCGAAATACCGCCCCCACCAAAGGCGAAATACCGCCCAAAATTTTGGTGAATAAACCCCCCAATTGTTTTTTAGGGGCTTCGCCCCTAAAACCACTAATAGGGGGGACCCATAGTTGTGAAAATAATATAACACATACCTAATGGTATCTAATATTCCCCCCTTAATATGAAGGGGTGTTTGTGAGTCCAAGCATCATTCTGAACTTTTCCAACTTTTATCTTCCAACCACTTTGGTGAAGATGTACACAATTTTCTCATTTGAGGAACACTGTCTCAAATAAATAGTCTTGGCCTCTACATGATATTGAACCAGATGGTACTTTGTGTTGATGTGTGGTTTGATCATGGATTCTGGGATTCTTGGCCAACTTGATTGCAAAAGTATTATGAACTAGAAGAGAAGTATAATTCACCTGTTTATCCTTCAAATATTAAAGTATTTTCCTGAGCCAAAAAATCTCCTTTGTTGCTTTTGTAGCTGTGACATATTCTGCCTCAATTGTGGAATTTTATGGAACTAACTATTTACGTGATCTCCACGAGACAATTGTTGATCCATGACTCATGAGATAGCATGAAGTTGACACTCCATTTTTTTTATCCCTATAAAAGTATGAATTAGAATATCCAATCAGGTTGAAGTCATCCACCTTAGTATACTTGAGTCCAAAGTCTTGAGTTCCCTTCAAGTATTTTAGAACTATTTTTGCAACATACCAGTGTCCCTCACAAGGTATTTTCATGAACATAGAAAGAATCATGAAAATAAATGAAATATTTGGTTTGGTGGTGGTAAGGTAGATACAACTTCCCACAAGCTGTCTATACTTGGTTTCATCTACAAATTCATTCCCTCCTTTTGATGCAAGCTTCAAATTCTGTGCCATTGGAGAGGGTTACACCTATCCATGCCAAACTTGTTCAACAATTCTCCAATGTACTTCTTTTGGGAGATGAATATGTACTTTGAATTTTGAGTCACTTCAATGCCCAAGTAGTAGTGAAGATGTCCCAAATTTGTCATCTCAAATCCTTTCTTCAATTCTTTCTTTATGGATGCAATATAACTTTCATTGTTTCCTTTTATCAATAGATTATCTACATATACTACAAGATAGACAACAATTTTTCCAAATTTATCGACAAATAGAGTTGCATCATCAAGATTGAAGTGCTTGAAATTCAATTTTAGAAGATTCTCAGTTAGCTTTTCATACTAGGCTCGCGGTACTTGTTTCATGCCATATAAGGATTTGATGAGTTTACACACTTTATGTTCTTTTCCTTTCACAAAAAAACCTTCTAGTTGAGAGATGAAGACATTCTCTTTCAAGTCTCCATTCAAGAAATAAGTCTTCATATCCACTTAATGATATTTTCATCCATTCTGTGCCGCCAAGGAAAATAGTGTACGAATGGTAGCCCACTTTGCTGTTGGGGAAAAATTCTCCTCATAATCAATGCATTCTTTATGCACAAATCCTTTTTCCATGAGACTCAGTTTGTGCTTGTCAAGTGAGACATATGATTTGTACTTTTTATTAAAGACCCACTTGCAGCCAATTGGTCTGGTTCTGAATGGAGGGTCCACCGACTTCCATGTCCCATTCTTTATGGGAGCATCATACTCCTACATGGATTCTTTCCACTCATCATAAAAATAAGCTTCTTCAAAGGAAATTGGTTCAAAGTCAGTAGATAAATTCAATTCACAATAATATGAAACATACATATCATCTACATCACCTAAATCTAAATTATCTGCATCACCTCCATCTTGTCTTGTAGAAATTCCAGTTCCTATATTTACAACCTCATTAGGATGAACACTTTCAAGTGTCTTTATGAGCCACTTTGGTGGACCTTTCTGAGATGATCTAGTTGCTCCACTAATTGATATGGTGTTGCATTTCCATCAAGGTTCAATCTTTCAATCATCTCAATCACATCATCCAAATGAACTTTCGATTATGATGAAGTGGCTGGAAATTCATGAGGGGGAGATGATGCTTCAAAAGGATATTCCAAATATTAATCCAAGATAGCACCCCCCCCCTTCAATATGTGGAATATCATCATCAAAATTGTAATATTTCTTTACATGGGTGAATCTATCTAGATGATCAAGACGTCACTCAACAATTTTGTCATTCTTTGTGGATTCAAGAAAAACCACACATATAGAAGCAATGATATTCTTGTTTACCTCATTGTAAAGACAATATGCCTTGGTGGTATTTAGTACCCCGAGAAGATGCACTTTCGACTCATTGCATGAAGCTTATTTATTTTCTCCATAGGAATTAAGGAATAGCAGGTGGAACCAAATACCCTAAGATGCCTCACCTAAGGAATGCGTCCAAACCACATTTCATAAGGAGTATTATTCCCAAGAGCATGAGATGGACTCATGTGTTTCACATATATTGCACATAGAATTGTATCAACCCAAAAAATGAATTTCACATTCTTGAAAAACATCATGGAATGAACCATATTTAATAGATTCTCATTCATTCTTTCATCTACACCATTATGTTGAGTATTGTACGGAACTATGGTTTTATGTTGAATTCCATGTTCATGAAGATAGTTTTCAAACTCATTAGATGTATATTATCTTCCATTATCGGTACAAAGAGTGATAATATGTGATTGTGCTTCATTTTGGATCCATACATGCATTTTTTTAAAAGTTTCAAAAGCTTGTGATTTATCTTTCAACAAGTACACCCAACACATCTTGGTGTAATAATCAATAAAATACATGATATATTTATTTCCATTAGCATATGGAATAGGCATGGGGCCACACAAATCAAAATGTATCAATCTAAGTTTTCTACATGCTCTTGAAGTGGAATCATGGAAAGGTTTTTTGCTATGTTTTACAAGGATACAAGCATCACATTGCTCCAATTTCCTAGGAATAGTAGGCACACTGCTCAACCTCCAGGAAGCCTATCACTGAGCAACAAAACATTAGAATCAACCTTCTTATAAATTATGGACCAAGATATGGCAGCAAAATTTATGGCCAAAAGTCTCATTTTTTCTTTGGCTTATAGCTCATGGAAAAATATTATCTTGGGGAAATTTATCTCGATGAGGTTTTCATGGCCTTTCCTTTTGCCTGCTCTGCTGCTAGGAAGAAAAATCCATGGAACATCTCTTGAAATCTTGTCCCTTGTCTGATTCTCTATGGGACAAAGGGGACATCAATTTTCACACTTCATATCTAATAAGAAGAATCTTGTCTGAAACTTTAGAAAAAAGGGAGAACTTCGGCCTTCTCCAACCCCATCCTCAATCATGCTTGGAATTTCTTTCCAGAATTTCTACTCTGGGAAGTTTGGAAGGAATGAAATCAAAGAATATTCAAGAACTTGAATTTGGAAGCTGACCTTCTATGTAGAAAATTCAAAGGAAACATTCAGGAAATGACTCTTACTTCCCCATGGCCAGAACAAGATTGGGAATGCTTTGCTCAGGAGGCCAATATCCTAAAATACCTCAATATTGACCTCCACTATTCCACCTCCTACTGCAAACCCTTGAATCCTTCCATTAACTCTCCGAAACAGTGGGCATCCCCCCCCTTTCGGTTTCCTCAAACTCAATTTCGATGGAGCCTCCAAAGGAAACCCAAGCCTTGCTAGTCTGGGCGATACTTTTCATAATGACAATGGAATTTTTCTCTGGATTTAGGTAGACTACATTGGATTTGATAGAAACAATGTTTCATAGTTGAAAGTGCTTGAAAAATGACTCAACATTTCCATCAGAGAAATATTTAAAAAAAAATCATCACAAAAGGAGATTCTCAGATCATCATTAGGATGCTAAACAATGTTCAACAAGGATCACCCCTCAATAAAATTTTCCTTAGTTAGAGTTTGGAAAGTATCCTGGAACACATTCAATCTCTTTTCTCCAAGATTGAAGTAGTTATTCCTTTACATGTAAAATTTTCTATAAACAAATTTGTTGATAAATTGGATAATGAAGGCCTCCTATAAGATAGAAAGCCACTCAAATCAATATGGGATCCCTCCTCATGATCTACCCTCCATGAATATTGTTTTTCTCTTGCACATGTTAAACTAATTCCCCATAATTGGGTGGTAGGGAAGGGAAAATAGGGGTGGATAATGCCTCAGAAAGAGAGTGCACCGGTCACTCCCATGATCAACCCCCCCACACCTGGCTCGTCCCCTCCTCATTATTTTAATAATTCCTCTATGGATAACTAGTCCTGGTTTGCAGACGTCCTCCCCCCTCCCCCAACCCTGACACTTTGGTCTCTAATGTTCATTTCCCATTATGGTAAATAATTGTTGTTTAGTGGGAATCCTCTGGCCTAAAATTTTCCCTGTCTACACTCCCACTCTTATTTGGCATAAAATTATTAGACCTACTACTTCCAGACCCACATACTCTACCCTCATTTTGTGGTAGGCAATGTTATGCATTCTATGGTTTATTTTTATTCTCAAGATTATATGGACAGACAAATAACTATTTTGCTACTGGTATGGTTTTCCATGTCCTTAAGTTGGTTCTACAAATTATATACCTAGTTCCCTAAGTATTCACATTCTTGGCTCATGGATGAACTCTTTGGAAGCTTAATAGGTGTAGAATTTTTTCCAACACCCCTTGTCATGTGGTCCAAAATTAATATTTACATATAATTATCCTCTATTTTATCTTTACCAATTTTTTTGAATCACCTCAAATAAATCTCCCAATCAAAAGTTATGGAAGTTTCAAGTTAACACATCTCTTTAAGTCTTTATTTGTAGATTGTCTTTGATAGGCTTACTAAATATGTTATTAATTATGAATAGAACATATAACTGAATTTAATTGTCAACCTGGGGCTTGTATGCTTGCAAGGTGTTGTGAAAAACATATGAAGGTCTCAAGAAATGTTTTAAAATCCAAACATTATCATGTTTTTTCTAATCTAACTAGAAATCCAATTCTACCTACAGGAAACAAAGCATTACAATACAAAAATAAGAAATAATAACAACATAAAAATAATTGAAACCCACAACTTAAAGTTCAATAACACACGTATATTTGATGTTATGTAGAAATATTCTATAAATTGTTCAATACCAAATATATACATTCACTCAACTTATAGCAATCAGTAAAATGATAAGCTATGAACACCACTACAACTAATTACAAAACAACAAGTAATACAACACTTGTCCCCCGTTGAAGGATTGGAACATTTGTGGATGATTTTTCCCATTGGATCTCTGCAAGCCCTAACCCTGCATAGTTCCTTTCCTTTATGTTTGGTCATCTAGTCCTCCGCCATGGCAGAAAAAGGGCCTACTCCTCCTCTTGATTTTGCAGCAGTTACTACTGCTTTCAAGCGCCTTCTTGAATCAACTAATAGACCTATGATCATACCTACTCATGAACGTTTTGTCAAAAAATCTAATCACATCCTTGAATTTCACCTACCTCAAGTCTCTTCGAGGTCCAAGGCTCTAAATTTTGTTGATAAAGGATTGGTCAACTATTTCACTAGCCTCTAGCCCTCTCCTTGCAAAATGGAATCCTGGATTATTAGAAGTTGGAAAATTTTAATCAAACGTCAAGCTAACCATTTTTTTCTATGGGAAAGGATATTACGTTTTTATATTCTTATTTAAAGAAGGTATAGACCTAATATTATAGAGTGGACCACATTTTTATGGAACCAAGGGCATGTCCCTCAATCGTTGGACCCCTAACTTCGACCCTAGAGTTGATATTCCCTCAATTGTTCTTGTATGGGTTCATCTTTCTCACCTTCCTCTTCACTGTTGGGGGAAAATGTATTAAAAATAAATCAAAGCTGAAGCCATTGATGTTTTCCTGCACAAGGATTTGCATTGAGGTAGATTTAGAAAAAAGGAATCCCATAAATCGTCAAGATAACCCTAGATGATTGATCCTTTATTTAGCAATTGGACTACGATTATCTTCCATTTAAGTGCATATCTTGTCATGAATACGGTCATTTCACTAAACATTGTCCCAAGAAACCCCAAGAAGTTGAAGAAGTTTTGGAGCAGGAGGAAGGATGGCATCAGGTAAGAAAAAATTGCATCAAGCAGTAAAAGATCTACCCAACATTTGACATAGAAAATAGTAAATAATCCTCCAATTCCGTCTGTGAGGAATTGGGAAGATTGAAAGGTAAGTTACTCCCAAGTTTCTGGCCCTTATTCAAATGCTTCGATTTCCTCCGCAAACCAATTTGAGATTTTTGGGTTTGAATGTTCTTTATATTCCTAGGAGGGATATCATTTTTGGTCATATTATCAAGGCCTAGTAATAGTTCATATGCCTCCTCCCCCATTGGAAACTCCTTATCAATTCTTAACTAGTGGGGAGGAACTTGATATGGAAGATCCCCTCAAGGAACATGAAAATAAAAAAAACAGAGACCCCATCTCAGTCAACAAAAATAGTCACAAGGAGTAGAACTCGACAAGCAATATAAGAGGGTGAAATACAGGAAGAAAGGTTACTTAAACAAGAATGCATAAGGAATAATAAATATATAAGAGAAGAAGTAGCTAATGCAGACAAATCCTTGGTTACACAACAATCCATACCATCCATTTGGGCCCATAAAACGGGGGGGGAAAGGATAAGAAGAAAATTATTCATCAAAATCTCTGGGAGGTGATCCACCCCAAATGTAAAATAAATTAAAGTTCTTCCTTTGAATTGTAGAGGCATGGTAAAAAAAACTAAGGAAGAAGCAATAAGAGATTTAATCAAAATATAAAATCCCTCTACATTTTTCATTCAAGAGACAATGTTAAGTGAAGAGGAAGCAACAAATCTAGGGAAACGGCCATGGAAAAATAATGTTAATATAGATATCAGATCAAAGGGAGCTTTTGGTGGAGTTCTCAGTCTCTAGGGCCCTACAAAATTAGAAAAATTATTTACTTACAACTCGGAAAATTGGATCCTAACCAAGTTTAGACATATTGAGACAAGCCACATTTTCTATTTAACTAATGTATATTCACGAGTCAGGTATCCAGAGAAGATTGTTTTTTGGAATTTTCTCCAAGCAATTAGGGAAGAATATGGCTTTCATCACTGTATTGTAGGTGGATATTTTAACACAATTACATCAAACGCAAAAAACAAAGGAGGTATTATAGTCCATGATCCATTGCAGGAAAAATGGAGGACCTCATTAACAAATGGGATCTCATTGATATCAACCTGTTAGC
Source organism: Picea engelmannii (assembly GCA_009831015.1). Taxonomy (NCBI): domain Eukaryota; kingdom Viridiplantae; phylum Streptophyta; class Pinopsida; order Pinales; family Pinaceae; genus Picea; species Picea engelmannii. Next base: position 1,794 of record WSFP011526803.1, on the reverse strand, counting down.
ATTATAAGTCACCTTCATAATGCATTGAAGGTAAGCCCAGTACCCATCAATTTATATGTCACAGGTAATTGAGTTTTGAGTGGTCAAATGGAGAAAACGCAATAATAATAGTGTTCTAACTCATAAATATGGACTAGCATGCACCGACCATTGAGGTCTTGAATCAACTTCAGTCAGTAACTTGGAGTAAGGGTGAGTAGGAGGAAGATTTAGTGAGAAAGGTGTAGAGGTCCACTATGAACATCAGATTTTCCAGCAGCCTAAGGAGGAAAAACTTAAACACAAGGTCCTCTTGGATTCAAATTTCAAGGAAGCTGAAAGAAATCATAACAATACTATAATCAAACATTTATCATAATACAATTACAAAAATCCATGTGAATCAATCAAACATGAACTCTCTCAGTATTAGAGGAAAATAAGATGGAGTAAGAAAGCTGACTTAGATTAACCAAGATGTCTCAAAAACAAATACATAACCAGAGAACCAATTGTTCTCAATCAAAATATTACAATATCAAGGAGCCTAGCTCAACCATTCGACCATAACAAAATATCAAAACTTCATATATATACTAAAATGTTGCAACCACCAGGAATGTGATCAGATCACTGCCTTCAAATCCTTCAGTCGGTGCCCACTATGTCAAGTTGTGCAAACCTCATTATGTCAGACGTGAGCTAGGCATAGTTATGTGCTTTACAGGAAAAATTTCCCATAAGGAAGATTTAGATCGTAAGTGTGCCTTAATGGCTGCTCTCTGCAATGTTTTCCATTTACGGGATGAGGCGAGATCTCAACTGCTGCCCACAATATTCAATAACTGTCTTCATTAGGATTAGGACTGCGCCTGACACCCATAACTGTTCTCAGACGATGCCAATGACTTCTGCGAGTCCATCCTGACGCCTCGAGGCCATGAATGGTCTTTTTCTATGACCAATCTGAGCTTTGAAGGTGGTAGTCTGATAGCATATGCGCAGGGGTGATGTGGAGAGAGGTGCTTGGATAAAACTTGCATGGCCCAACGAGTAAGCGATGACCATGTGGAAGGAAGCGATTGGGGGAGCGGAGGTTGGGACGAGGTTGTAGTGGCAAGGTGTAATGACTGGTTTTAAAGTAACTTCTAAAAATTCTACCTAATGTACAACAATTTCTACCAATTTCTACCAGGTTTATAAAATACAGATTTTCTCAACACTTTACGCAAGTAAAATTAAAATTTATCAATGAGTAATGCATAAATTCGAATTGAGTACCTTAACTCTGATGCTAATTTCTGTTGTCAGCTGCCTTTCTGCTGCTACCTGCTGCCTTCCTACTGCTACCTGCTACACAGTCCAGTCCTGTTGCAAACATAGAAAATAATTGCCCAAAACCTCTTGTCCACCCTGCCAACTAGGAAAACGACCTAGCTCCAGGATATCTACGGATATTGTGGCCCTCCGAGCCCAAAACTTCTAGCAACTCGGTACCTTCCTGATCAATAGGTCTCAACCAGCAAATCCTGTGCCTCAATTTGAGCTCACCCCATCTCACAGCCCCTCTCGGCTCTCTCTCTGCCCATAGCAAGAAAATAGTCTCCCGTAGAATAATGATCCCCCTCTCCCAACTCCTTTCCCCTTCTTATTCCTCCTTCACCGCCTTTCCTCCTCCCATTAAATTCCTTATCCCTCCATTTAATTACCCTTATCCCTTCATTAAATATATTATCCATGTATTGAATACGTTATCCCTTGTGGGATACGTAACTCAATTTTAAACATTATATTTTATTATCCAATTCTTATTTA